>KQ435696.1:638613-664274 GCA_001276565.1 Melipona quadrifasciata | reverse complement strand
GTGGTATACCTATTTTCACGGTTGTGAGCCAATTTGACTCATAGAATGGTTTAACAATTAATCGCATAACATGAAATTTATTGGTCCTATCAGGCCTGGGCGACAGTATAACGGATAAATTCGGCATCAAATTTTCGCTGGCATCCGATGTTAGAAGCAAATATCTTGTAAACGGTTTTCCGTACTTGGGCAAGGATAAAACCCGAGGATCAAACATTCCCTTGAGCGAATTTGTAGTAACTAAGCTTGCAGAGCCATACTTAGGCTGCGGGCGAAATATTACCACAGATAATTCTTTTACTAGGATTTCACTTGCAAAAAAGTTACTTGCAAAGAAAACTACTTTGGTTGGCACTATACGTGCAAACCGAAAAGAATTACCTAAAATTGCGAAAGCCAAGAAAGATAAAATGACACAGTTTTCTACAAAACTGTATAGATCTGAGAATTGTACCCTGACCATTTATAAAAGCAAGCCTAATAAAAAAGTTTTACTACTAAGTACAAAACATACAAATATAACAATTGAAAAAAATAAAAAACTTGTTCCAGAAACAGTAACCTATTATAATAGCACCAAGTATGGCGTTGATGTACTTGACCAAATGGCCCGGAAATATAGCGTTAAAGCAAGTTTACGCAGATGGCCTCTACAAGTTTTCCACAACATTTTAGATTTAACAGCTATTAATGCTTGGATTCTGTATAAAGAGACGACTCAAGTAAATATTTCACGAAAAGATTTTATTTTCCAATTGGCTGAAGAGCTAAGAAGTAAATGTAGAGAAGAAGTCGAGAACACTTCAATTCCAATGACAGAAATTCATGCTACTGACGCATGGAAGAATTGTCAAGTTCAACAATCATGCAAAAGAAACAGACGTACAAATCATTGTGCTAAATGTAATAGAAATGTTTGCGGAAAATGTGTTTCAAAAACAGAGTTTACACGTAAAAAATGTTTCCCATGAATTTTTTGATAATAAGCATTTCATTTAAATTGATTTGGAACTATTTTCTTTGCAGAAAACTTCAATTTTCTTGTATGAGTCAAATTGGCTCACTTCAGTAAAAATAGGTATATAATCAACATTCGTAAATCTAGTGTTAATTCGGAATATGTTTTAAAATAAAAAGCAGACAGATCCACTGGTTACTAGTGTAACCTTTTGCGTCAAAATATTTCATCTCATCTCGTAAAACACTAATTAAAATTTTTCCCTTTGTGCAAACTTGTTTATATCGCATCAACTATTTCTGAGTTTTTAAATTAAATTAAATTTGCAACAGATGACGCATATTATTTCATCTGGAAAATTAGTTTCTCACGATAAAACATAAATCCTTACGATGAGAACAAAGCGAACGATATAATTGTTTACGAGAGAGCTAATTGTAGGAATCGATTGAACGCGCGTTTTATTTTATTGAAATCTCAACTGTTATTTTTATTTCCGTTTCCTTTGATGCCGAAAAGAATCATATCTACTTGATTTTGCGATATTCAAAACTTTGATCAATCAAAGAAACATCCATCTAAAAATATCGAAATTGCAAGTCGTAAATTACAATTATATATAAATTATCATTTATATATAATTTTCTCCGATTGCACGAAACCAAAATTCATCGTTCCAGTGCCATTAATTAATTTTGTTACAATTAATTCCTCAATAGATCTTGTTAAATTTAACAATGAATATTCAGATTCTTGAAATTAAATTTTTAAAATATTGTTTTAACTTTTGTTTGAGAAATTACGTTATTATCTGTAATTATTTTCGATCAAGACTTTTTATATCTCTTGTGTTTTTTCTAGAAATTTCATAATTTTTTACTGAATCAGTTCATGAAATATCGTATAATATTACTAGAAAATTCTATAAAGTACATATCGAATCTATTCATGAATTTGTACGCATTTATAGCTACAAAAAAAAAAAACAGAAAGAAAATTTAAAGTGTTTCACTTTTTGATCTCATTTTCGAATTTTGTTTTCTAACAGGCACAGAGAAGTACACGCAAATCATATCAAATTCGATTCGATATTAATTAAAGGAAGAAACTTAAACAAAGCTATTTTATTTAATAAAATATTGTATTTATACGCTCATACGTTAATCTTAATCAATTTACTACTTGTTCAATTAATCTCTTTCCTTACGATATTAAGTGACACTTTCGGTTTCCATTTGAAACAGAAGACAAATTACAGTTCTATGGAATTTGAATAAATTCTTCAAATTATGTACACATGCACATGTGTACGCTTCTGTTAAATATAATGTAGTACGTGTCAATACTTTACGTCTAACGTAATCTTACAATGGCAACAACCAGCTTAGGTTAGGTTAGGTTAGGTTTGCCGTTGTAATCTTACAATGCTTACCTAAAACCAATGCTTACCTAAAACGATTGAAAAGAGGAAATTAAATAAAGGCTAATTAATTATAGCAACTCTTGAAAGAAAGTCAGCATTCTCACAAATACAAGAAACTAAATTCACACAGTTCCGAAATACACGCATGGCTGCCACTCCAGCATCCCTTAACGTTTCTTCCCGAAATCTCTCACAATCAGTAGAAAGAGCTAATCCTGTCCCATCAATTCGTCCCGTCTGCTGAAATCTGATTGAAATCTGATGATCCGATTGCTCGGCCGGCCCGCCGGCGATATCTGCACGGCGCGGAGTAATTAAACGAAGAAGCAAGTCGGACTTTGAAAACTACCGTAACTGTCGTAAGTTACGCGTGCCAACGTATACATCGAGTGCTCGGCGAACGACGGCAACGTCGACGCCCGTTTCTCTTCACCCTCCCACCTCTCTCTCGCTCGCTCGCGAACGTCCTGACGAAGAAAAACGAGCCGCAAATATTAAGCCGAACGCTGGCGGCTGCCGCTGGCCGGCTTCTGTCTAATGCTCGGCATTTCGAAGTTCAAGCGGTGAGAAAGGATTATACCGGATCCCACGGCCGGAACGGTTATTACGCCGGCCCGCGAAAATCCCGCGTTCGAATATTGCACGGGGAAATAAAGCGATCGTTTCGCGGTCGGATTGAAATGGCAGGCGCCCGTGTGTACGCGCCCGGCGGTTCCGCAAACGGAACGCTTTACGAACGCCAAGGATTCTCCCTGTTGCTTGTGTTTCGCCTCACCGTTTCGTTTCGCGTTCCGTTTATTTATGCGATATCGATTGATTCGTTGCGCGAAAAGGCGCGCCAATCGGCCGGAAAATTTAGAATTTCCTTTAATTACGACTATTACGTATTAAATGATTCATTAATAAATCTTGTATCATACGGTGTTCAATTTGTTATCGTGATGTTTCATACGTGATTTGGATCTTCGAGGAAGATTCCTAAAATTTGGAGAGTCGTATTATAATAGTTTAGTCTCTTTTTCCTGTGGAAAATCCGTTCGAATCCATCTTTCGATTTTACGTTATCACTCGCAAATTATAAGAAATAGAGACCAAGTCTCTTCCTTTAACTGGAACTGTTTACATGTTGAACAATTTATTAATAAATTTTGTACCATATGGCATTCAATTTGATATCGCGATCTTATTTTACACATGTTTTGTAAGAACAATGTATCAAACGTATCAAATTGATGGATGAGGATTAAAACAACACGGGGAAGTAGGTTAATGAACCAGTGTTATTTTAAATTACGCGTATTTTAATTTAAATAATGGACACGGGGTACCCTTTTACCGGCGTTACAACTACTGTTAGGCGACTTCGTGCGCTGCTGATTAATTTCTTAATAATATCTGTGCGTCTGTTGTTTCACTGTAACTTCAAAGTTTTTGTAAACCGAGTTTTCTTTCTTTTGGAACTCACATATGAATTGTTACAATTTCGACTTTGTACAGCAGATTACTTCTTTTTACATTGAATCCTATTTTCACCAGAATATTTATGGTACCAATATCATGGCTTGAACATTGATGGTCGTCGATGACCGACGTTGTTAAATTTTTTACAATAATTACAATAACACAAATTTCGTCGTTTAGAGAATTTTTTAAAGTACGAATAATTTAAACAACATTACTTTGCATTTTATATAAATTGAGCGTTACCGTGTTATATTACAATTTATTGTATATAAAATTCACACGTATCCAAAAGTGTTAATTTCGTTAATTTTTTAACGGTAGAACCCCATCCCATGTCGCAGTAATTGATCTAAATACTTTTCTCTCTGTTTTTCAAACACGTCATCGCTCATCAGTACTAAAAATTTAAGGCGTATCGCAACGAAAAACAGAATTTACAGAATATTGCAGTATCAACTACTAAATTATTATTAAATGCATTCGATGGATTACTAAACATTTTTTTGAAACTGCGATTTCATTGTAAATAAAAGTCTCTGCTCATAAATGTATCTACTTATAGCATATAAATTGAAAGCTTGAGATCTGGTATAAATATAACGTGAACTAACTTTTTATCGATTGTTTAAATATAAAACGATCTGTCATCTACCAATGAGAACAACGAATCGATGCGAAATTCAAATACTTTTCCTGTACAAGTCTAAATTGGGGCATTCTGCGGCGGAGTTGTGTCGTAATATGAATAAAGCATTTGGGCCAGAAACAGTTTCTGAACGATCAGCGCCCGTGATCAAAAAATTTCGTTCGGGTCATATATCCATTCAAAATGAACCGCCTCTGTTCGAACGAAATTGTCCACGATTATCGTTCGATCTCACGTGGCGCGAATTATTTCAAAAATTTCACAAGTTCAGGTGCGAAACCACGCTCTCTCGCTCTTTCTCCGATTGAGAGATATCTCTTCAAATATTTCTCATGAACTCGGACCATTTAAAATCTGCGACCGTTTGAAATGAAATTCTGCATAGAGAGAATATATATGTATTGCACGTTACTTGAAAATAATAACGATATATTTGACTCGATGCTATCTCGAAATAACTTTTGCGTTAGTTTATTTGAACAAGCAAATGATTTTTCCATTATTTGACTACCAAGTAAAATAATTTTTTATTCCATTTTATACTTGTTTGTGTAAATTTCTCATCGTGTCTCACACACAAACTCAGACGTATTTAAGGATAAATGTATCGTTGGGAATTTTTTATCGGGGTATTCCATGATACCACGAGTAAGTGCTTCATCACATACACTTTATTCAAGGCTACGTGTAACATTTCTCGTTTAACTCCCGAATAAAACATCACTTTATACCGGGATTATTTGAAAATTTATTTCAACGAATTAACTGATAATGGATGTATGAATTTATTTCGTTCGAACGCAGGTTTGTTACTTTTGACATAAAAAAATAATGAATTAGTGGAGGTGATTCATCAGTTCAAACTATTTTAATTCCAAACAAAATTCGTGCAGTGGAACTGGTGAGAAACGTTTTTAAACTTTTAACTGGTATTATCGGGCTTTTGGAAACCGTTAACAATCTAGAGACAAATTATTTAGTTTTAGAATTTTTAATTCAGTTGAATTTTATCACCGATGTTTATCACAATGTGAGATATCAAATAAAATCGAATATCTTAAATTTTAGTGATAAACATAATCTGTTATAGTCATTAATAAATCAGGGTTAATACAGTAAGTTACGTTAATATGAAATTTGATGCATTCATGCGAAATTTGAAGATGGATACGAAAATGTATAAAATACACAAAAGTGTATAAAATATTTGAAATCTTTTTAATTGTTATACATTCAAGAAAATATGAATTTGAATGAAAAAATTCGTAGTCTAGTTATAAACCTAACGCGTAAAAGATCATTTGTTCTTTGATTGCTTGAATGAGAAGTGCTGGAAGAATCTCTTGAAAAATTAAATTTGTTTGCATACTTTGATAATTTTGTCAACTCGATTACGCCGATCAGAGGGTAATAAAAGTTGAATGACGAAAATTAACAAGGCACCCTAGCGAAGCTACTATTCGTAAGTGATATTTTTAAAAGTTAATTCTTCTTCAAAGTGTTCATTTTTCATTTCATTATGCGTGCATTAGTTGCAGTAGTTGAACAGCGATGTTTAATGACGCACTTTTAATTGATTGGCAGCAGTCTGGAATAAAGTATTCAAAAGAGTCTCTGAAGATTGAATCGTTTAAATGAAATCAAGGATAAGCATTTCTAATACTTAAACGCTGGGAGTTAATTAAATTGCCAAGGTCACGAACAATATCGGTAGGAGGCAAAGTTACGTTATATAATTTACAGAAGCGCGAGACCTTGTAGATGGAAACTTGGCTGCATGTTGCTCTTTGATATTAAATCATTTTCTTATTATGATACCAAACTTTAACTCGTTAGAGTTCAGTTTGCAATTCTACTGCATCGAAATACGAAATTTTATACTTTGAACGCTTTAAGATTCTCTGTGAAAGTAATATTTATTATTAATAACTCGTTATATTTTTTGATCAAAAAATTTTTGTTGTCAAATTTAATACAATTAGTAACCAATTTAACACGTTACGAAATTCAAGTTTAGAGAATTTTTAAAAAAAAATTTGAAATTTATACTATCTGAACATACTGTACATTCGGAAAATCTTGGGATATCTCCCATTTTGGGTGAAATTTCGATATTTGACGTGGACTACAAATTTTACGTTATGTATATTTGTACATTACAGCATATTATTGTTTAATTGATTACGTAATGTACAAGTTAATATAATTATTAATTAAGTAATTAACAACTTGGATTTAATTTTGTAAAATGTGATTTTGAAAAAATTGATTCCTCCGCACGATAGAATCAGTTTCCTATTTTAGAAAGAAGAAAAAATATCTAAAGTGTTAGTTTTTCTCTCTCTATTATCAAAACTACAAATTCTCGTTTTCCACGTTTTACTAAAGGTTTTTAATATTCCAAAAAGATCTACATTTACTGAAACGAGTAAGATTTGAGAACACGAAAAACGGAAACTCCTGCACTAGTAACTGGTTCGCGGACCATAACGAGTGACCAAACCGTATAAAATAATTAATAAACTTCGTCTTCTTTTGAATTTATCGGTACGTCATTGAATAGAAATTACTAAGAAGTAATAAATTTACTATTTGCCTTGTCTGGGTTATATTTCAATACACTTAGAACGTGTGTGGTACGTTATTCCAGCGCAAGAGGTTAGATCGTCGCTTCGAATTCTCACCCGAAATAAAGACTCGACCGAAGCACCCGATTTACCGTATCCAGTTTCCATTGTTCGTCGACGTTCGGTGCCAGATCACCTACAGTCAATGCACGCTTGGAATAACACCGTATTTCCTCCGACGTCTGCGTACACACGCCGCTCGCGAAGATTGTCGTAAAGTTACGCCCCCTCACCAAAGTGTACCTTATTCCATTGCTGCAATACCGGACGTAGTTTGGGACGGGTTACAAGAGAAATATTTAAACGAGAGAAATATTCGGTCCTTCCGACGATTCGACTATCGTACGTTAAACGCGTGTATTCCCCTCTTTCTCGTAGCGTGGAGCGTGGTTCAAGATGAACTGGCTCGTTCGTCTACTCCGCGTGCGCTGACTTCTCCCCGTAATGACTCCTGGCCCTTTCAGTGCGCGGCCGTTTCTTAGAATTATTGCCAATGACGGACCTGGCCGCGCGCGCGAGTCCCGGCCGGGCATCCCATCGGAAAGCAATGCATCAGAGTAACTGTTTCTTCAATCGAAGACGTACGAGCGCGGGAGAAGGTCAAATGGGATTCGGCCGAGGATTTGTGTGTAATCGCCGGATGTCAAAAAGCAGCGGGGAAAGTTTAGCGGTTCACTGCGGCGACTCCTTCTCTCCACTTCACTTCTAATAGGTTACGACCGGAAGTCGCAGCCGTTTCAGTACGATCCGTTCGCAATATCCATCGCGAATGTGTCGCGCGCGATCGCCACTTAACTCCCTGGACCAACTTTTTCCACCGGGGTGTGGTATTTCACGTCGCTGTGTGGCATCGGTTTTTAACACGTTTTCGCCGGGCGATTGAATTTTCATTGCGCCACGCTGCGGATATTTTCATGGATAGAATTAAAAGCTTCGGGGAGAAAGAGAGAGTGTGTGCGTGTGTGTGTGTGTGTAAAACACGCTTTGAATATTTTACGCTTTGCGATGCACGCTCCGAAACGCATTCATGCGCTTTTAGATTTTTTCATAAACGAACGAACGTCCGCGTGTCTACTTACGTTGACCGACATTAATTTCCATTACGGGGAGAATTAATTTTTAATGCCGCGGAATTTTATAAACGAGTACCAGTTATGAATTTCTATGAAAGTACTTTCAAAAGTCTGGTAATCTTTGAAATTATAAAATTAATCATCTGAATTGATTTTTGTCACGTGCAGATCGTAATTTGTTATGTCCAGTGTTTATTTATTTCAAGTACGCGTAAAGTACTCGTAATTTGTTGGTAATTAAAATTGGTTATTTATTATTACGTATTATAATTTTATAGTATCGATATTAATTTAATAACTTTACGTCACAATTCCACGTTGAATGTTAAAATTTATAATATTCCGTTGTTTAATAATTAAAATTATCTGAAAATCTTCGTTACCGTAACACGTTGCTTTTGTCAACGTCATGTTTTTGACAAATAATTCGCGAATATTTTTCTAATAACATTTTTACTAATAATAGTAGTAGTTAATAATGATAATATTTTTCTAATAAATTAAATTCTCTTCACAAAATTACGATTACAGAAAATTACTGTTTATTGGATTAATAAACGAAGAAAACGAGATGTATCATTGCAATGTAACAAAATAGAATAAACTAAAATTTTCCATGAAAAGCAAAATTAAAGCTTTGTTCGAAACATATTGACGATTTTGTAGATTCCCTTTTGCCTTTTGAACAAGGGAGAAAAATTGGTACAAATATTCAAATCATTCTAATCGACACTGATCGTATCAAAAAATTTTAACATCCATCGATCGTTTTTCAAGTATAGCATAAGTCCGTATATTTTCAAATATTCCAAATGTATGTAAAAACACGCGCGAAATTTCTTCCTTCCACCAAATCACATTTTATTTCTCTTACATCACGTTCGTTACATCTCCGTCAGACTCGCGAAGAACCTTCTATAAAATGAAGAACACTTTAGCGAATGATTTTCGCGAAATATTTTTGACGTGAAAAAAAGAGGGTCGTGAGAAGCTTCAAACTTTCAAACGAAGAAAGGAAAAGATAAGAAGCCGCGACGTCGAACGAACGTGAACGCCGATAATAAAAATAAAAACCGAATTGTTTGTATGCGTCGTAGCGCGGGTAATTTTGGAAAGTATTCGCCGTTCCAGACGACCGTTCCACCAGTCCGAAAACGCTGTTAAAGTTGTAATGGAATTGCTATAGTCGAAACTATTTGGCGCGATGTGTCGTGTTCGCCGCTGGATCTTTTATGGAACGCATCGAGCGAGGGAATGAATTTTAACGACCGCGACTTATTTAGCGAGGCTCCGCCGGTTTTACAACGGCCGCGATATTGCAAAACTGCGAGAATGGCGAGGCTGGCCTCGGTGTAACAAACGATGTTGGCGGTTGACAGGAAAGAAACTGAATATGTATGAATTTTTGAATAAAGGCGGATATACAATTCCCCGGTAGATTAATTGTTCTGCGAATAGCAACAAATAAACAACGGTGAAACGAAGTTTCTCTTAATTTATTGGGTTTTCTACGGTCGTTGAAATGTTTGTACGTACGTGCGTGTATGAAGCATGTAAATCGTCTACGGGAAGCGGAGCGCTATCAGTTCAATTTAAACTTAGACCGTTCAGAGTATTGTTTAATTGATAATAAATTAACGTCGATGCGTTTGCTGCTAGCTGTAATTAATATTAAATACATAACAACATCCCGGGATAACGGCGTATCTAATATTATTTCGTACTTGACTTAGATTGAATGATGCAGTGGTATGTTACGCACCTATTTGGTTATATCAAATAGGTTTTTTTTTAATCTTTTAAAAACTCTTTTTGAACAATTTTACGTAGCAATGTTAATTTGTTGTGCAAACAAATTTAACTCTGTTGTTAGGAGTTTTGTTTACAAAAACATTGTACACTAGTTTCTTTAATCAGTTTGCAACATTTCATTTGCAAATCCTTTTGATCAATTTACATCATCGAATAAAGATTTAAAGGTAA
Source organism: Melipona quadrifasciata (assembly GCA_001276565.1). Taxonomy (NCBI): domain Eukaryota; kingdom Metazoa; phylum Arthropoda; class Insecta; order Hymenoptera; family Apidae; genus Melipona; species Melipona quadrifasciata. Next base: position 654,100 of record KQ435696.1, on the reverse strand, counting down.
CTAAAGTTGTGAAGGATGAATAGAAGGACGAATGGAAGGAATTTTAGGTAAGCTGTGGGAGCGAGAAAGCGAGAGTTTGCGTTTCATCTCGGAGTCACTGCCTAGACTCATCTCAGTGGGGCTGACGGCAGCGACTCCTTACCCCAGACGCTTGTTGTTGCAACTAACCCGGCTACTAGGCTGGACGCGGTCCATCATCCATCCTAGCGGTGTTGCCGCACTTTGCTTTGTTTAAACGTCGGACGATCGGCAGGACCTCGACGCTAGGCGCGCAGCCACTTGCGGCTTGTGCTAGTCGAGTGTTCGAAACCCGTATTTGAGGAATCCTAGGCCGCTACGGATTAAATACTTTTTCTCCGATCACAATTATTAATTGTATAATAGCTGAAATTAAACGTGTAATATTAATTATACAATGTTACAAAATTTGCAATGAAATCCAACGCCATCTAAATTATTTCACCGAAATTGTACTGAATCGTCTCGGTCGTATTTTGCACACACTTGTCGCAAGACAGTCAAGGAAATATCACTTCTAATCTTCTCTGCGTTTAAATCTACACGATGCAACTGCGTCGTTTGAATTAACAATAAGTTTCATCATAAATATACAGATATAATTCTCCACTGTAGCAACGCGAAAACTTTCTCACATGAAACATTTAACAAGAGCAAGCTTAATTCTTTTTTCCCCGAATCAACTACACTCCTCCTTTTTTTCGGAGGACCAAATCTTCGCCGTTAATATTTCAATGTGAAAGACACAATACGCACAAGTCCAGATTCTGATATAGCGCGTCAGACGTACGCGTTCAACTTTAAGCACGTGCGTGACATAACGCGTTTAACGATTTAATCTCCTAGCGGTTAACACAAAGTGACAGCTGAGCGTAGCACGTCGATTAAAGCGTCAATTTTGATCGATCGGGGGAGGTGGCGCTCGTTTAAAGTTGGAAATTGAATTGACGGCATTAACCGACGTAACAAACAGTTGGGAAAGGAGTTCATCCCCTGATAAATTTCATTTCGGCCCTCTCGGCCGTACTCAGATCCGGTCGGTTCGAGCGAACGATTCCGATTCGTATGGATATATGTATATCGACTTATCGTCGTATTTTTGTACAATCGATTTAAACGCGCCCGTTGAAAGCGATAATTTAACGATTCACGGTGGCAACTTACTGGCCGTACACCCATTATCTGTGTGTTGACCTAGCGTTTTTAATGCGTTGCTAACAGCTTGTAAAATACGACGACGGCAGTTCGTACTCGCTGGCGCGTACGATTTAGGATCCTGCGAACGGTTGATCGCTGCATTTCGCGCGAAATTTTTCCATGCAAATAAGGACTCGGGAGCGATAAAATATATAATGCGGCTCGAAATTTAAAGCGGAATGGAAAATTCAGGCGATGCTTTTTTCGTTTATCGGAAACTATTCACGCGTCGGTTAATGCGCGAACGCTTCGTCGTTGTTCTCTTTTTTTCTTTTTTTCTCTCTGCGTGCTCATAAACCGTATTGTAAAATTTTAATTAACTTTTAATTAATAAACACTTGCAACGTATTGACGTTGTTGAACAATATCTGTGAGAAAAATTTTTTTTTAGAGCAAATTACGAACCGAGAATTATATTTGTCAATTGTCAAAACGTGGAAGAACTGATTCGATTTTTAAGTTATCGCTACGTATAAGAATGTTGCAGAGATATTCCTCGGTCGATTATGAAAATCTTGTTTATTTATTCTTATAACTTTTGAAGAGTAGTTGTTTAATGTTCTACTTGTTACTGTATTTTACATGTTGATAAAGTAGAAAGTGTATTATTATTACTGAAAGTGATTTTAGGAGGGTTAACCCAGAAAATCGGGCCTCTTCAGGTGCAACGCTGATGCAACGAAAATTAGCGATTGGTTGATTTGGGTCACGTGATTCGCGAGGGGGCGTAGGGTAGACCTCGAGTAGGAGTGGCGTTGTCTGGTACTGAGCAATCGCGCCTATAATTTGTCATCTATCGATCCAACTTTTGGGCCTTTCAGTGAGACGAATCGTACTGGGGTACAAGTCGTGCAGTTTGTTTGAATTCTGCTGTTTCTTATTCACAAAAATTAAGAAATTAGATACTAATCTTTATATTCAGGAACATAGTTGTTCGCTTATCGTGGAAAACATATCGTATCATTTCCCTCGCATCTGTTCCATCTCGCGGTTTATATGTATAAAATATTTCAATTCTTTTCTAGTCAAAACTTCTTCAACATAGTCCTTCAGTGTGCTCTGTGTGCAGTATGAATAACAAAACTATATTGTATGGACAGGCTAGTTGAAGCTTTAGAGAAGTTTCGAGATACCTATAATAAATTTATATCCCAATCTCGCTGGCATTTTCAATAATAGAAGCTTATCGATATCTGAATAATACTTTGGCACAATATCATGCATATTAATAACGATTTTCCATATTTACTTCAAATTTCGAGAAATTGAAATGACACGAAAGTTTTTATCAATCCCATATTCGAACTTTCGAGATAAAAGTGTTTGATTGAAAAAATTTTCGACCGATAGAACAGTTATTTATCTTTTGTATCAGTGGAGATTAAAAGGAATGTACGTTTATTTCGATATTTAATTTGCTGCAGTTTTCGAATTTTTATATTTGAATTACGCTATCGTCTCAACAACGTTTTAAAAAGATCTGTAGCGATAGGTTGAAACACAATAAATCATGCGCGTCTCATTGTTTCTACAAATTAAAAAGGTTAATTCCTAACGTATAAAAGTATAAAAATAGTTTTGAGAATAATGCGAAAAGTACAACGAGTGTTCTGGCGCTGTTTTAGTTCATGGAAAAATTATATCTACTAATATCTTTGTTATTGATAAATAAACTGTTGATCACGAAATTAAAAAAAAAAAGTAATCTCTTATGTTTTCATTAGTAAAATCTTGCATTTTACGTCTTCGTAATTTTGTTTATAACTACGTAAAAGTACGTCACACTTGTCATTAGACTGCGGGTGTAAAATATGTCAAAAAAAAAAAATGTATGTTTGTAAAATATGTAGATATGGGTGATAAATGTGCGAATGCGCACGACAAATATATAAAATTTGTGAGTAATACGTTATTCAATTGGAATCTGAATTGTTACAAAGGAGATTCAACAATTCGCACATAATTGACATTGTGGTAAATACTGTATATAAAGAATTGTTATTATTATCATTATTATGTATAGACTATTATACTATATCACATTTATTCATATTTATGCAATACTCAGTTATTCATAGTTGTTAGTTAACACGAATATTGTTGATGTTAAAATGTTGAAAAATATTAGACGAATGCACATTCATCTTTGCTCCAATATTGTTGTGATACGTAACTTGGTCATATCGATTTTTCTCAATTATAGTCGTCTATAGTAATAATTAAATGTGGTAAGATAAATGTGAACGAAATAGTTAACATACAATGTACATGTGCTTTTCAATTGAAATATACAAAACATGTGCAATGTGCGAAATAATAATCAAATAAAGCAAATCCACAGTCTACTTCTAATATACTATAGTAGAATTTCTACTATCTGAAATCCATCTACTGAAACGAAATTTTACTCAACCATTACGAACAGAACTATTTTGTATTGTTGAATTCCTATCATTTCGCGAAAATAGTAGCCGGTAAAGGAAATTGTTAAGTATCTTATAGAATACGAATGTATATTAGAAAGGGCATTTCTCATCTGTTGGAATGTTCAACAAAATGTTTGGACATGAGTTTAACGAGTTTAACGTGGGATAATAACGCGATGCGATGTACTCATACATTATTTCACTGTAATCTTGAGATCCCCAATGTTAAACATTTTCGAGCGTCGAGTCATGGCCTAGTTCGTATTTCTTTTCCTCGTTCTTTTGATCATTTCGACAATGTGTCTACTAGATCAAGGACAGCACAATCGAAGACACCTTCAAAAAAGAAACGTCTGGAATGATTGGCATTGCTAGGCAAATTTGCTCGGCTAGGACAAACTAGCCAGCTCGTACAAAACAGGCTCAGACTCTCGCAGAGTTTCATCAAGTGATCATCGAGGTGAATTTAGAATCTCTCGGAACCTCAGTTTGCAATTAATCATCAAGGTGGAAAGAAGTAGAATCTCGAAAGTTTTCATTAAAGTGAGCCGCGAAGTAAGCCTCCGTCGTTAGGCAAAGTCAATAAGATGAAATATATCGTATCTCGATTAAACAAAGTCAGTCTACAGTCCACTGCTGTAAAATTAAAATCTCACTTCCGAGTAAAGTCAAACTCGGAACGCGATACCCCTCGATCATCCTACCAGTCGGTGGAACAATTCCGAAGTCTGTCGAAAGTCAGACCAAAGTCGGTTGAGTCATAAATAATTTCCGTTTCAGTGAAACAACTCTGTTGGTAAAAAACTCAGTTGGTATAGTCCAATGTATAGTGCCATTATTTCCAATTACTCGTCGTCACTCGTCATTTTATCCAGCTTGTTGATGCCTTTGGCATCAGAATTTTTGACAAATTTTTGACAACTCTCAAATTTTGTCGTCAAAAATGAGGATTTTTTCCCCGTCAGAGTATTTTTCGTAGGGATGGAAAAAGATGTAATAGTCAGACGGTGCAAGGTCAGGTGAGTCGGCTCTTGCCGCATGCGGTCTGTTTCTTTCACCAACAATAAGAGCACGTGGAGCCCAAACAGTCGGCTTGCTTCTGTCACTTCTACGTGGCGGCATATGGTGGACTTGTGATGTCCGCAATAGAACGGAAATTATTTACGACTCGGCCTAATAGGAACAGCCCTCGGCTCCTATTAGAAGAACTGCCGTAACTCACGATCTCGAAATGCAAGACGCGTACTACGTGTCGTATTTCGCGTCGCGTACCTTCCCGACGTGTTCCGTTCTCCGTGCACGGCCGAGTGGTGAACAGGAACTGCCAACTTTCCGGGGTTGCCTAGGACGTCGCGTCGCGTCGCGAGGCGTAAGGCGCGTGCAAGAAGGAACGCTGTAATTGGTATCTCTCTCTCTCTCTCTGTCTCTCTCTGTGATCCGAGACGGAGTCGAAGGAAGCCGTGGGGAAAATCTTTCGGTCGGTCGCACCTGGCTCGCTCAGCGTGCCCGTGACGTAATTGCTCGCGCTGCTTTGATGAATCAATCAGCCGACTGCAGTCGCACGGACTCGGGCGCGCGCAACTGCAGCTTCTGCAATTCAAATGAGAATTTTCTACGGACGCGTGTCACCCGGCGCGGTGGCCAGGCACACACACACACACACACGCAGATAGTGGGGGGGAGAGCGCGCGCGGAATCATTAACTCGCGCCACATAGGACGCGCAACGCGCCCGATAAAGCGACTACCCGCCGACTACCGCCGGGTTATTCCGCAACGTGCTCGCGCGTCTATTACCCATCGGCTAGAAGCTTCAATTCGTTTATGCCATTAACGTTCCTTTTTTCGCGTACGGTTCTGATCCGGCAAGCACCGCATTGTTGATAATAATTTATTCTGTCTAATGGCGGCCGGGGCGGGGACGCGTCGAGCTAACGAGGCGACGCGCCGCTGCAGAAAGGGAATTTCGACCGGCCGCGACCTGCCAAACAATCGCGCGTTGGATTTCATGGCACGAGTCAGATGCAAAGTACGGTTAAACGTGCGAAAATACGGGCCGAGAGTGTCGTTCCCGAGGCTCGATGAAAAATTTCAACTTTGTCGAGACGTTGTCGCATCATGCGCAGCAGGTGGAACAGCAACGGACCCTTTCGTTGCCGAAATTTGTAGAAATCGGTGAAAACTGCTGTACACTTTTCTCGCTGTCTTGTTGAGCCTCGAACATTTATAGGGTTAGCTGACAGAAATTGGAAAAAGATCCTAACATTTTGTTAATCCCAATGTTCCAAGTTGGAGAAAAATAATCGTACAGTAAGTTTAAGAGAGAAGACTTCAGTCTTTAACCCTTTGAGTGCGGACGACTGCGCGCGCTTAGCACTGACGATCGCTGTGGACGGAATACTTTTCGCCTGTGCGGCCTGGGCTCGCGACAAATAATAAAAGAACGTTATTTTCAAGCGTCAATTATTTGTTAGAATCAATAAAATTTACAATATAACTTAACGTAAAAATAAGAAACAAAAAAACTGAACGCGATAAATTTAACAAAAATTAATAGTTTATTTGTGTATGATAAATTTCGGAACAATCAACAATACTCTAACTCTGCCTCTCAAGGTAAGACAAAGGTTCCATAAACAGACGCGTGCCAGGGCATCTGGCACTTTTTTGCAGGTTAGAGTATTCCAAGAACCTAGCCTGAGTATCCTGTTCTGCCCCAGAACAGATATATTGAAGAGTAGACCCGACCTTGCGTCTATTGTTTGTTTCATTATTTGTCTTTCTTTACTGCCGCTGCTAAGAAACACACGTATATTTGTCTCACATAAGGTTACATGGAAGACCGAAAAAATTGAAAAACGTCGTCCCTGTTGGTGACTCTCACCAGACGCATATATGCGCTCATAATCCACGCAAATGCGCCCATAGCACTCAAAGGGTTAAGATTTGGTAGAAAAGACAGTTTTCCTTCAGACACAGTTTTACAAACAAAAGTATTCTTGCTTCCTCACCTGCCACATAATGTAAAAACATCTTTGAAGAAAATTAAAGCGAAGGCTTCACGTTTTAATGTGTAACCAGCTCGATTGTTACAGCTGTTTAAAATATAAGCAATTTTTCATCGAGTGTTTACCTCTCTATGTCGAGGTCGCAAATTAATTCGTTAAATCGCTCGATAGCCATTGACTGTACTCGTAAGTTGTTGATTGACTCGAAGGGAAAATGAAGTTACGGCTATACAGAATTTCACCTCGTTAAGTTAATTGCTCGCGACCACAGAAGTTTTACGTTACGGGTAGTTAGGTAACAGTTGAAAATATTTATAAACGTTTCCGCGTCCTACTTTTTCATTGCAAGTATTTCCAGCAATTTCACCTTTACTCCACACTTTGAATCTTTCAGTTGGAAACGCATAGCGCAGGCGTTTGCAACAATTTCAATACCGCAATCTAAGAGAGACTCGGACAAATCGTCAGAGTATACTACACTGTAAAATATTTTACGTTTCATCTGTGTCGTCACACGTAACGCAATTATTCACTCTTCGCGGCCCGTTGTCCAGACATGTCCCGGACATCACATTTCGATCGTAAACGGACCCACTTTGAATTCCTCCGAACAGATTTCATTTGCATGCTTACAGGGATTTATTTTCCAGAGATCTTCGACAAAGAGTATAGAACATACTGTTAATTAGAGGTTAACTGTTTTTCTTTTATTCCATTTATTCAAATTTGTGTATTTCATTTTCAAAGACACTGTCGCGAAATCAAAGGATCGCAAAGAGTTGACATGTGCTTTTTTTAATTTAAAAAAAAAAAAAATCGAAAGATAATTATCTTCTAAATCTTTCACTTCGAATTCCTCGTCATTGTCGTGTTAAAGGCTTGAAACTGTAACCACGATATCGAGTTTTCGTCAGTTAATTGCCTTGCGATTTTCACCTCAATTTTTGAGGCAAGCATTACCTATTGAAATTGCAATATTAATTTCGAGTGTTTAAAGTATTGAAACATGATATATAACCGAGTTGGAAGAAATTGAATTTAATATTTGAATTGTAATTTTATTGGTTTAAAATTTGTTTTTTCTCGAGAATACCACGAGTACGACCAGATATTAAAAGACGAGGGGTTAATATCAAGCGAGACTATAATAATAATGAACTCTTTTATCTTTCAAAACATCCTGGATGACTTGTTTTGGCCTGTGAAACATTCACTGTTACGCTTGCATAATTACTGCATTTTTTTCTTATTTGACTTAATATTTCGTTGTACGTCGGTACTTTTCATTTTCTCACATTTTTTCCAATTTTTTTAAACAACAGCGGAATTTTGCGCTTTCAAAATTTTATCGTGTACTATATTTATTATTAAGGTTTCTTAGTAACTGTGATTAATTAACAACTAAATAAATTAGTTATATATAGAATACTACCGAATTTTTACTTAACAAATCAAATTTGTATAAATTGAAGATTTTTTCATTCTTTCATTTGAAATGCAAAAAATCTTTAATTATCTTAAAGAGAGAGAAAGACAATGACAACTTGCTACATGATGGAAAAGGATTGGAAACTGTATTAAAAAAATATGCTAAAATACTGTGGATAAATTCTCGCGGGACATTTGGAATGCAGTGTAATAGTAGAAATTGTCCGAACAGAAAACATAATTACTACCAGTAGCGAAACAAATGAATGAAAATATGAAAAAGTGGCATTCCACGTGTTGCGTTTCACCTTTATCTTTATCTGAATTCTGAACCATCTACGAAATAGTTCTTCAAGTTCTGTCGGTAAATTAATTGTAGTTTGTAATCAAATTTGAAATACCACCAAATTGTTGCTTCGCGGGAACACTTTCTCGGTGGAATATTTCAAGCAAAAATTTCATTATCCGTAAGCAAGTTTTATAATTCCCGATTATATGTAATAATTGATACAACTATCATTGCATATGATCGATTTTATGCATTTGTAGAAAATTTAGAGGTTAAATTTAGGTTAAAATTTATCATTAATTTAAGTCCAAGTCTACCAACAGTCATATTTTTGTTCATTTAGATTAATTTTCATATTTAATGTATCAATATTGATATCAACTTTTTGTAAGTTGCTAGTTAATGTATATATTGCTTGTTATGTTGGTTTATATTGCAAGTAATCTATATTGTGATTGTTTTTATTTTTTTTTTTTATGTACAGTACATACATGACATGTATTTGTTTATCAAAAACCATTACAGGCATTGAAAATCAATAAGCAAGTTATTTTTAGCAAGCATGGCTTAATGGACACAAGAGAAAAAAATGTGACAAAATTTCTAAAAAGTTATCGTATTCAGAAGATAAATGACTTCTAAAAACTCATCATATTCAAAGGAAATAGTTTAATAATTTCCTTTAGTATTGCTGTTTGGAGAGGGATATGTGTGTGTGATTGACGAGACTAAATGTTCTTCATTGTAATGCTTTGTTAGAACATCGCTCACATTAGCTATCGGGATGACGGGTGAGTTCACTTGATATTGCGAACCGTGTAGTATAATACTCTGTGTACTTGATACTATGCACTGACGGACTGTGTATAAATTTCCGTTTTTCTGACTCCATCTACGTGTTCGAATGTCGGGTGGTCACCAGTTAAAAGGAACGAAAGTTATGATGGTGTGGAAGGATGCTGTGGAAAGGATTTTGGGTAGTATGAGAGAAAGCGAGTTTTGCATTTCGTCTCGGAATCAATCACTCTGCCTAGACTCATCCCAGTGGGGGCGGCGCTGATGGCAGCGACCCCAGACGCTTGTTATAACTAAAAACCTACTAGGAGGCTGGTTGTACACCCATCCTAGCGGGGTTCCGCACACTCTGCTGCTTAACGTCGAAGATCGGTAGGACATCGACGCTAGGCGCGCAGCCACTTGCGGCTTGTGCTAGTCGAGTGTTCGAAACCCGTATTTGAGGAATCCTAGGCCGCTACAGCTGTATATGGAGAGTTTCATTAATTTTCATATTTACACACATCTTTTCACATTCAAATTTCTCGTGATATTTCCGATAATATTTGCACGTTGGGAAAATTCGTTTCGTGTAAAAATTTTTCTTCGATTTGCCGAATGATCATTTTTCATTTCTATGTACTTCACGCGTCAGGTATGCCCAAACTTTTTGCTGGCAACGTATTTAAATGGTGAATTTCCAGAATCTAGGAAACATTTCGCGAGGGAGTTTCCTTCGTCGACGTTGGCCGTGCAGACACCCCGGTCCGATTTTTCAGTCATCGCTTGATTCCGACCGCGTTTGAGAAATTCGCGGGGAAGAAATCGAACGAACGAGAGTTCGGCGAGAATGACGTCTGCGAAAGGAAATTTTCGTCGTGGAAAATCGGAAATGTCGGAGGTGGAAAAGCGGTCACGTAGCCGACTCGTGACGACGGGGTGTGTGGAAAGATAAAAATGATTTACCGAGCACGAGAGTGGTTTCTGAATGATGTATCAGATTACGTCTAACGAACGATTTAATGACTCCTTCTGTCGACTAGTTTGCTGTCGCTGTTGCAAGATGAAGTTGAAACGTTGAAAAATATATTTACATTCCAAAGAAAAGCTGTTGTAGTTGAAACGACGATGAAATTGGTATGATAATGTCAGTAACCAGACTGCCGATTTTACGCAGTTAAAATTGCAAGTTGCAAAAATAGATTAAATGTATAAGATATTCCATTTATTCTAATATGCAATCTGTGAAACAAAATTTAGGTCTGTTTCCTTGATTACGATCGTAAGAATTTAAAAATTGCCAGCTCACTGTTTATAAAAATGTTGATATAAAATACTTGGAAGTTTTCGAATTTCTGTAAGTTCAATGTATAAAAATATTGTGCGTGTTCCTAAAACTCTCTCTGGTGGTAAGAAACAGCTAAATTCGATAATGTTATCTAATTTTATTTGCATTTAATTAATATGCATTAACAGTAGCGAATTCTGTGTTTTACATGGCTGCGAAAGAGAATTCCGTTTCTTTCGTTTGCACTTTGTCGTTTCAGAATATTTGAAGAAATTGATGGAACAAACGTTTTAAGACGATACAAAGTTTCAAGTTAGGTAAAAATTCTAGCGTTTAATCTTCTCTAGTTTCTAAAAATGTATTTTTATTAGAATGAATCACGACAGGTGTAACAATAGTTCAAACTTAATTAAGAAGCCTATAATTTGTTTTCACTTGACAAAATTCCTCGTTTATCTGCAAGAATAAACTCACGTTCAGATCGTTTGCCATTTTAAGATCAATTTCGAACGCGTCGAGTCAAATGTGCGATACACCTTATACGAATGTCATATAAACGCAATAGAAATTAAACGTTACAATTCCAAACGGTCATAAAAATACGCTTCTATTTTCTGGAATTGTACGATATACGAATTCGCGCTGGTGGAGAAAACGGGAACAATTGTTACATTGTTAATTTCAAATTGGTCGAATCGTTTCATAGCGCTCTCTTGCACCTCGGTCGTTCCTTTTTCTAGGAGCTTTCCAAAAAAGTCGTGTAAACCGCGGCGAAGAGGAATCTGTTTGTCCTGTAACAAAGAGGAACAAGATTTTAACTACATTTCAAGAACAAAAGACATCGGGGAAACGCGGCCGCGAGGAAATGCAATCGGCCTCTGTGCTTCTCTAAGAATCAAAATTTCCACTGAAACGAGGAATTTCCATTCTTTTCGCTTCTTCAATGGAAATGTATTTTTCAAAGAAAAAGCCCGGATAAGTGAATTCTAATTAATCTCCCGTAGACAGTTCTACTTTTAAGGAGGGAAATTGGAATCTGACGAGAAGTAAAATGTATACCTTGACTCGGAGCTGGAACCGCGTAGCCGTGCGATTATAAATCTGCGGCCGCTGTCGGTAAGCTATTATCTTTTTATGGAAGGAGGATGAAATCCTCCACCGTTTCAGTTGCACGATCAAGTGAAATAGATTCGTTTGTCACGAATCGCTCTTCCATTTTCTATCGATCTATCGAGCAGGATTTCACTGAAAGCACCGTGCAACCGTACATGCACAATCTCTTTATTATTAATCCCCTGAAATCAGGATTTCATTCGCTCATAAAAGAGTGGGAGATTAGTTAGTTGTTAGTGGTTATTTACGCCAATTAAAAATCTGGGAAATGGTAATCGTTCAGTGACGAGTAAATCATTTCTGGAATGACGTATTGGTAAAATTTGGTGAAACAATAAATATGTGTATATTTATATTTTCAGTATATGTAGTGATTTGTGGGCATATTACACAATTAAACACGTTTTACATAGAAAAGCTTTTGCAATTGTGATACACAAAGTGTCATATTGGTAAAATTTGAAATTAATCTGGGAATGCATGTAGGAGTTGCAGAATGTTCAAAAATAGCTTAAGCATATAATTGGAATTTATCAGCATAGATAGTAGATAAATGGTTGTTTAAATATTTTAATGGGGAGCGCGAAACATTTACTTGTGTGTGTTACATATCTTGTAATTTCTCTGTGCATATTTAGATTTGCTCCGGACTTGACCAATATAGTTGATCTGAATGAAGTATTAAAATATTTTGTATAACATTTATTAAATTTCGATATACAACGCAGATCATATATTTACAAAAAGTAGCTGCGAAATATGAGAGTACATTCTTTGTGAGAAACTGTAACTTTCAAGTTGTACAGTGTTGGTAAATTCAAATGTTTGAACAAATCATACACGTTACATTTTGAGAATCTAAATACTTTTGAGTTGATGTATTACGAACACAGTTTTTCCAACACAATTTGTCAATGATATCTTTATTTATCTAAATTATCTGTATTAGCTCCAATATATCTCTAGTCTAAATCTATAACCTATCTAAAGTATCTCTGCTTAAAAATACATAATCCATCTGAAAATTTTATAAAATCTTGGAATGATATATTGAAATAACATTTCAAGTCTAACTGTTACACATAAACGAGTGTAAAACTATCAATCTGATAGTGTCATCTGTCGTAGAAGAATGAAACGCTTCAACGTATTCCCGTGAAAATCGAAATATGAAAAATTCTATGCTAAAATTTAATTGTATAACGCTAAATGCCATAAACCGTGTAAAACAGGTACGCGGTCATTTTGAACGAGCCCCGAGAGAGAAGATAAAAGATGGGAATTAGTTTTTTTGAAGTGCTCCAAATAGAGAATGGAAAAAGTACGAAGCGAGTTCATGAAAAAATGATTTCGCCTCTGCGAAAATACTGCTATTACCGAGGGAGCTAAAAGCGGTCGGCAAAATACTATTGCCGTAATACTTTTTTAAAATAGTTACTGGATTATTCACCTCTCATAACAACGTGATTCTTGATGTCGACAGAATTGAACATTCTTAAATTTACTGATGAAAGCAGAATATTTTCATAGATGTATTTCACCGTCGCGCACCGCAATTATACCGAAATCGATCGTCGTATTTTCATTAAAATGTTATTCTACGTTATGCACAACTCCTAAAAATAAATAGTACCAATCATCAATTGACTAGTACTTTTCCTCTCGTTTTTGGAAAAAGTGTTAACATTTCTAAAATCCATATTTTGAAAATTTGCAAGTAGGTATATTTCAATTTGGTTTTTCCCTACTGGACAAGATTGTACGAGAAATCGACGAGGTTGTACGATGAAAAATGAAATTCCGCGTGCTCGAAATACACTTTGTGAAACGTGCAAACGTCACTTTTTTCTTTTCAGTAGATTGATTGAATTAAATTGTTTTTTTAGCTTTTATACTTTGACGGTACTTAATGATAAATTGCTCTATGCAAACGCTCGTGTTTAATTTAATGGTAGTCGAGAGGAATGTGAAATGAACATTTATGAATCACTGGAAGACGACACGTAAATGTACGTCTTATTTGCCTTAAATGTAATGTAGTAGAATCTTCATCGTGTGAGTATCTATTTTTTAAACATCTTAACATTCGAGTGTTATGTTATCAGAACTGAATGTTTGTTGGGAATTGGATCACCTGCTACTAGCAGACATTTTATTCTAGTATACTGTGCAAGATGGTCCATTTTTGAATTTTGATCATGTAAAAAACTGCACGACTCGTACTCCAGTACGATTCGTCTCACTGAAAGGCCAGAAGCAACTCTTCTGACTAGGAAACGAAGACGACTTTTTTGCCATAAAATTTTATCGATATGCGAACGTTTGAATCGATACAAAACAAATTACGGGCGCGATCGTTCAGTACCAGACAACGCCACGCCCCCTCACGAGTCACATGACTCAAATCAACCAATCGCTAATTTTCGTTGCATCAGCGTTGCACCTGAAGAAAGTGATAAAAATATTTTTGCCTGACATCGAAAGACCATTAACTGGTAAGAATTCTTTTTTCGTGATCATTTTCTCAAATTTTCAAGATCATTGATGTTTTTCTTTTTTCATACAACTATGTATATTTTTTTCTTGTATAGTTGGTCGACAAATTACATTCAGATATGTAAAGAATATGACGTTGAAAGTTTAAGTTTTACGTACAAATGTACCTCTAGCGATCACGGAACTTGGCCAAGGCGAAATACAAGAGAAAAACATCAATGACTTTGAAAAAAAAAAAATATTCTTCAAGCTACTTTCCATATCATTCGTGTTAGGCAAAAACAATTCGAAAAGATATTTAAGTGCTTAAACAGACCACTCTGTGTACCAAATTACCAACACGTTCAAACACGAGCTTCAAAATTTTAATTTTTAATATCGTCGTTCCTTTTATTTCAAACTGTCGCTCGCGCTTGAAAAGTTTCTCTCTCGCTCGCTCTGTATTTACAACGTACGAGGAAAAAGTTGCCTCCAACGGTACGGAAATTTGAACGAAAGCGTCGCGGGGGATTTAATTTCCGAACGTATTATAAAAGGTCGGGTAAAGAGGACACTCGAAAAACCTACTTTTTACACCCAGTTGCGAATAAATTTCAACCGCGAGTGCGCACCTTCCTGGCCTTTCAGATGCATAATATACACACGGCGCATCTGACGTAGATCAGAACGCGGTTCGGCTTCATTTATTTCAATTTCCTCGCGTTTCCTGCACGCGTGTCCGCGTTCCTCAAACAGCTCGTTCTCGCGGAAAACCTCGGCCGCTCGCCGAGAGGCACGGATAGTGCCAAGGATAATCGGCGTGTCCAAGGACAAGAGAACTCGGCGGTTCGAGAAACGATTTGCGCAAAAATAGCCGCCGCGGGAGTAACACCCCGCTCCGGGTACGCGGCGCGGGCTACGTTCGCCCTTTGCATCTCTAATGCGACGTTACTTCCGAAGTGGGCGTTACACACGTACGACGAAATTTATGGTGTAAGCTCCTTCGAATCGACGTGCGCTCTGCTGAAATTCTCAAGTGATCAGCGCGTAGGAAGTTCGCCGGATATTCCGAATTCCTAATGCAATTCACGTAGAGACTAGTGCGCCTGTGGGAAATGTAACGTCGATGCGCGTGTATGTGCGTGCGTGTGTGTGTGTGTGCGCGCGATTCACGGTTGTCAGAGAGCAGAGAGAGGAGGGGGGGGGGGCATGTATGTATATAACTTCTGCGACGGCGCTGCAAGAAAGCTGTAAAGCGAGGAATAATCATTTTCGGTGATAACCGGGATTCCGGCAGTGAAAAAAAGGTTAACCCGGTGCGAACGAGCCCCCCACCCTCCCCCCCCCGCCCCCGTTGTTACGATCCCGCGAGTTATCATCGCCAGCCAGTTTCGGAATAAAATAAGGTTGGGATCCTGACGTGATCTTGGGTTCCAGACGCGATCCCCGTAATAGGGTGTTGAAATATCGCC
>KQ435696.1:594196-605114 GCA_001276565.1 Melipona quadrifasciata | reverse complement strand
TGCAAACCGCGCAGAGTAAACGCGTTGGACGCCACCGGATAAGATTATTCTCGATTCTCTACTTGCAATTAGGGTTTGCGTTCTTCTCCGCGCTTGTCCTCTATTGTTCGACCTCTTTCTTCGAATTTTTGCTAGACAGTGTTGGTCAGTTGACTCGGTCTTCCAAAGATATGCTCGAGTTAGATCGTTCTGAGCGTAACGTGATTTAATTGTATTTTTGAGTAGTAGTTCCAGCAGAATGGAAAAATGGAATCTTTGGACAGCGGAATGTATAATGCTCGAATGAGTCGATGGAAATTAGTTTTTTTATCCTTATAGTGCTTTTATACTATATATTTTCTTCAAATACGCGTTGCATAAATATTAAATGAATGATAATAATATTAAAATATAATACTGTTTTGTACACTTTTTCCGCTATGTTTAAAATTCACTCAAATTCATTCACAGACGTGTCGTGCAAATAAGAAATGTCGAATTTGATGTTATCGATAGTTTTGAAACAATTCACTGTATATAAAAAAATATTTCACTTTTAAATGTTTTTTCCGAGAAAATTTATCACCGAAACCTTCTTGTTTCCAATAGTTACGATTGCGATCGATTCGAACAAAATGGAAAAAAACCTCGTTATTTTCCTGCATGGTTAACTACTTACAATTAGATTAGATTAGAAAGCTGGTGAGAGTTTAATTTTTTAGTCATTGACTGTGGCATACAATAAAGTGTAATAAAAGTAACGCATTTTCTCATTTCCTAGAATTGCTAAAGGTTTTGCATTAATAAGTAGATTATCACTGTCATCTAAGTTTATGCAATCGTCAATTTTATAAAATATGTGCATCACTGCGCAATGTAGTATCTTCATATTCCAATACAATGCGAAAATCTCTAACATTACTACCTCCTTTGCGACATTATTTAAAATGATTATTTAAGATGGTTACAAGTAACCTTAAATTTCAATGACAACTGATAATCGCTACACGACATATCACAATGCGTTTTATCAAAGTAAAATCGTCAAACCACGAGTAAGAGACGTACGATTCACTTTTGATTCAATGTGTCACACGTGAGAGATGTTATTCCAATCTAACAAGGGAACGTCTCGAATCCAAACTTTTAGTATGCTTTTAGAACGATCCAAAATACGAATAACGCTATGTTCTGTTCGTGCTCTTCAAGGCCATTGATGTCAATTATTTTATCACTGAAAGTGATTTTAGTGGGAATAACCCAGAAAATCGGGCCTCTTCAGGTGCAACGCTGATGCAACGAAAATTAGCGATTGGTTGATTTCGGTCACGTGATGCGTGAGGGGGCGTGGGGTAGACTTCGAGTAGGAGTGGCGTTGTCTGGTACCGAGCGATCGCGCCTGTAATTTGTTTTCTATCGATTCAAGTGTTTGCACATCGATAAAATTTTGTGGCAAAAAAGTCGTCTTCATTTCAGTGAGACGAATCGTACTGGGGTACAAGTCGTGCAGTTTTTATTTCTTTCGCCCGATGATTCTTAAACTGGGCAAAATAGAGAAACAGATTTTTTCGCCACTATTTACTGTGTCAGTCGCTTGGTTGTTGTAAGATGAACATGCGTTTGCAAACCATACTTTATATTTTCAGTTCAACTAAAATCAAAATGTTAAAATCTATAAAATAAGAGTGGACCAGGAATGTTTATTTTGTACGAAAAGTGTATTTGTTAAAATTTTGTTAACGCGAGTTATTTATTTTTCCGTTCAACATTTTTATCCGAAACGTTTTTCCTCTATTTTTCCTAGTTTAACACACTGACTGCTACGACGGTTATTGATGTCTGTTATTTTTATTTTTAATTAAAATGGGTTTCGAACAACATAAATACATTGCTTTTATGTTGTTAATTAATTAAATATTTTGTCCCATGGACAAAGTAGATGCAGTCAACGCATTAAGAATCATGGGCGAAAAAGTGAAAATATCCGTTCGCCTTCGAGGACAACTGTTCACTTTCTTAAGAAGCGATTGAGCATGAACGAAAAACAAAACGTAACGCTATTATTCCTAAAAGCGAGTACAAAGTATCACTGAAATCGAGGTGTCCCCTCGCGAGTGATCAACGTATTTTTAGTAGAACACAACTAGAACTAGTATTGCTAAAAGCGGGCTCTCGGAGCCGCCGTGAAAGAACGCGTCAACGACCTCCGCGGCGCTAGCCAATTAATTCTTAACGTTCGCCCATGGGGATGAGAAAGCGTGGGATCAGCAGCTAATGCCATCAACCGTTGTATTCTTAGACGTTGAGGATCACTTCTCGGTGTCCACTCGAAACGAAGCTTAAAGTGTCTTTAGCCTCGGGCGACCGCAACGGGTTACTCGGGAGAAGGTGAATCAGCGCCAAGAACTCGGCAACAATGATCTCTCGCCGGGCTGATTCACGATCCGGTTCGATGAAAGCTGGCCGATTGAAACGTGAAACGGCCCTTCCAGCTGAAAACCATGCCGAAATCAAAAAGAAGAGAAAAAGGGAGGGAGGGGAAAAAACGAGAAAAACCGGGTGAAAAGGGGGGCGGGGGTTGGTGGGTGAAGAGGGGGAATGCGCGTCGTTACTCACGGCGGTCACCGCGTAACAACGCACGTCCACGCGTAATGTTTGTCGCGTCCAACAGAGAGCTGGTCGGCGTTGCATCGTCGAACGTGTTTTATCCCCCCCCTCGTATGACGATAAATCACGGCGAATTTAACAAACTTCAACGCGCGGTCCACAATAATACACATATTCCCGCTGAATTTATACACGCGTATTGCGCTCGCTCGCTGCCCGGCAATGCGTCTTTCCTCCTTTTTTTTTTTCTTTTTTTTTTTTTCATACGTCCCGCATTCGACCCCGTTCTTTTTTTTCAAGCCTTTAATTGTTGTTTATCGCGGCTACGCGCACAACGTTCCCAACCTCCCTTCCTGCGCATTTTCGCGCTTCGAAAGCGCGGAGAATCCCGCGACCCGGAGTCAATCACTCAACCGATCCCCGACGCCGGCGATAGTTGCGGTAATAATGCCGGAGTCCCGGCCAGTTGGCTTGTTGGTGGCTCGACGCCGCCATTTAATTTTATATTTCCGCGATTTCCGGGACCAGCCGCCGTTTTGTACACACCGTGCGAACAGTTGCGAACCACCTCGCCGTTGCGTGTTCCGCTCGCGGCAATGCATCCTTTCGCGTTTTGACAATTTCGCGTTACCGGTTTGGTAAACATCCACCGTCCCCGCTGGTAATGGATGAATGTCGCTGCATTATTGGGCAATCACGGTAGCCGGACTGTTGTTAAATCTTTGATGTAACCAGCCAAATCACCGGACAATGAAACTCGAATCGGCACGAACGGAGGGGCGAAACCCGAAGCGATTTCGCGCTCTCGTGAAATTTTGGATTTCAAAAGCTCGTCGCGTCGAGTTGCCTTTTTTTCCTTCTTTCCTCTCGCTCGCTGCAGCTTTCGGTGCATCGCGCGTTTCACCCTATTTTCCACGTTGTTCGTTTAGCACGCTCTAAGTGGTAGGCAATTCTAGCACGACAGTTTTAGGTCACGGTCCAATTAGCCGAACAAACTTCAGAACTGCGTTCGCATCGTTGCGCAGTGTATAATTTTTTTTTCTCTCTCTCTCTTTTCCTCTACTCCGTGTTGTTTTCTTTTTTCGTTTTTCCTTCATTGTACCGGGGAGGTTGTCTTTGTCACGTGCCGGCAGAATTGGACTCGGGTTTTTCCAGTCGTCGTACGTGCCTGAATCTCTCGTACTTTTTTCCGCCTTTTAATCGTTTTAATTGCTTTGCTTAGAGGTGAAACTCCACCTCGGCTCGGCTTTGGCTGGCCCGGAGCTGCCGCTCCAACCGTCCCTCCGATTATATGTCGCGCGTCATTAGGAGGTGTTCGCAAAGTTTCAATATTGCTGCCCGTTTTCAAACTGTTTTCCATTCTCTATCCGCGTTTGTTAAATCCGTAACGGGAAGTTTACATTTCCAACTTTTACGGACTGATCAAGGACGATGAAATCGGCCGGCGAGGGCAGCGGCAGCAGGGGCCAGGGGAGAGCGTGCATTTATTATACAGTAACCGAAGTTGATCGATAAAATCGGGGAACTCGACACGCGTATTGGACAAGGGAAAAATCGCGGCGATTAAACATTCATCGATTCGATCCTGCTTTCGCTGTTTGGCGTTCGCAGATTTAAGGTGTAACCTCGATTTTTCGCCAAGTTTCACATATTTTTGCGTTTCACAACAGGGTGATTCGCGCAACTCCAACGAGCCAAATCTTTTTTTTCCCTTTTTTTCTGTTTTTAGTAGTCTGAAAAGAATGTTAGATTGGATTAGGAATAGAAATATGCCTATCTTTTCTCTGTGTCGAATTTGTTTGTCATTTCACGCAAAAAAAAGGTATTAGACATTGTCGAGAAATGACTGGCTTCAAAGATATTTTAATTTCAATTTTTTGTCAAACTTGTTCCGCGAAAGGCAAGGAGAAACATGCGACGCGTAACTCTTGAGTTTGTTTCCTGATTAAACTGAATTAATTTAAACTGGTTAATTAATGTCAAAGTATTCTTTAAATACATCAATTTTCGACTACGTTATCCTGATACTTTTGTTACGCAATTTGAAAGGAGAAATTTTCACTTGGAAAAATGTACATACATTACGATATTTATGCAAAAGACATGATCGTGGATATATAGTTATTTATTTTTTCCCTCTAACGATTTTTTCTAATTTCAACTAACAAAATCACTGTATACTTCATAATTGGTTTAATCACGAAAATTGTATGTATTCAAAAAAATTATCGACTTCAGAACGTTCGTAAAGTGTATATATTTTCTAGATTACGAGTGTTATGAAAGTTCTCATGGCTGATTGACTGGGTTCAAACTTTTTATATCAAACCGATTTCCTGGCAAATTTACGTTTTACGAGTTGTCCTCCACACATTCCATAACGTTTAATTAACATATTTTCGGCCGCTGATGGAATGTTCCGTTTTTTTCATTGCTGAAATATGGCAAATATAATAAATAATGATAAACATCTAGATGAACGTACAATATGGAAAAATATATAAATCAGTAATATAGTTACTGTAATATTTCCCAGGCGAAACAAATTTTTGCTTTTATTGTATTCATGAGAATATAAATTTGATACACAAAGTACAGTATTTGAAAGCAAACTCTTTAACTCTCTGAGTGCTCACCAAAATTACCAAAAGTCTAAAAGTTTAACGCGAAGAACGTGTAACAAAGTAAGAATGTGTTCATATTCCGATATATCTATTATTATATTGAAAATTGAATTTCAAGGTCAACATTTTTTCTCTCTTCTTATCACTGAAAATGATTTTAGTGGGGGTAATTCAGAAAATCGGGCCTCTTCAGGTGCAACGCTAATGCAACGAAAATTAGCGATTGGTCGATTTGGGTCACGTGATTCGCGAGGGGGCGTGGAGTAGACCTCGAGTGGGAGTGGCGTTGTCTGGTACTGAACGATCGCGCCTGTAATTTGTTTCCTATCGATTAAAACGTTTGCGTATCGATAAAATTTTATGGAAATAAAGTCGTCTTCGTTTCCTAGTCGTGCAGTTCTTTTTCTTTGCATTGTATTCTACTCATTGCGAAGATAAAATTTTTCCAAGGAACTATAGGTCGCGATAGTCCTTTTGAAGGAACTGGGAAAAAAGTTTCTCTATCATTTAACACTGCGGACGTGTGCTAACAGCGACTTTGTGGTTGTGCACGCGTGAATGACGTAATTTTCTTATTAAGTTTCACTAAAATTTGATTCATCGTTGTTGTAGCATCAGCGTGAGTCCAAATAATCAAACGATAAAACAGACTGTTAACATTATTCGAAATAGAAACATCACGTACATAGACATCCATGCGTCCAAAATCATAAAGTCGCTGTTGGCACGCACGCGTTCGTAGTGTTAAATGATTGAGAAACTTTTTTGCCATTTTTCAAAAGAACTATTATGTTGCGATCTATGATTCCTTGGACAAGTTTCGCCTTCGTGATGAGTAGGATGCAAAAGAAAAAAGAAAAATTTGACCAAAGGATTAAGGCGACAGTATAAAATTCGCGTGGAACAACAGTTATTTTGGTTTAAATACCGGTCGAAATTGCTGAAACCTAAAATCGCTAATCTCGCGTGTATTTACACGCGAAATAACGTAGATACGTGACACGGAGTCCTCTTTGCGCGGAGTCTTACACGTCTTCGACGATGGCGCAACAAACAGTGGCCCGGTACATCCTGTTACGCGTTTGATGCACTTTGAAAACAACCTCTTGGGTATCACTGCCGGCGGCTCTTGCGAGTTAGTCTTCGATTATGTTCCCCGAGGAGCAATCCACGAAATAGCTCTTGGCCGAGATGGTCGAAGTAGCTTGAACGACGGCGACGGTTACCGGGCTCGTTTGCTCGCATTTAAATCGAGCAAAGCAGCGCCCGATGCCGCCGCTAAAGTTCGCCGGCTGGCTTCCATGTGTTCCTCGTCCCTGCTCGGCCAACGTTACGAAGAGTGCATCCATCCGCTGAAATTGAATTAAAACTTCGGAGACCCCTTGAAAACCGCCAGCCGTGATCTCCGGGCATGCACGATCTCCGTCGCAGTTTACGAGATTTCACACGGTGCGAGCGCCGCTTAAATCTATTCCGAGGCGCATCTCGGATTCCGGAATGTATTTTTGATTTGCTGAAATTTTCATGGACATCTCGCTATTCTCGCTTCCGAACGACCTGTATCAGTACCATTTTGTCAAGTAGGAGAGTAAATTTGGAGGATGTTGCAATCCTATAAATTTAGACGGTGACTCTGACGGCGAAGAACGAAATGCATCCAGAATGTTGTTTTCTTTCATTTACTCGTACGTTTGCGAATCTTCGCGCACGGCTGTCAATTAATGCGATCCTGAAGGTTTTCGATTCTTTGTGCAAAATAAAAAGGGAAAATAGTGCAAACGATGTTTTATTTTTCACACTCTCTGTGCAAAAATATGTTTTTCACGTGTTATGTTTTACACATAACGTACGTGTAATATTTTTTCCCCTTTAGCTTCGATCTCTCGAACTTTCTTCTCCTCGTCACTGTGCACGTGCACGCATATGTCGCGCATGTTTCTTCCGTGATGCTCAGTTTTTACGCGTACGTGTATATTTTTATTGGAATAACGTGTATTTTTCTTACAGTCATAAATCAGTTCATACTGTTGTGTACACCCTGTACGTGTTTGCACATGTGTATATCTTCCGGAGTTCGCGAGGAGGGAGTTTCGCAGCTTCGTCGTGTGCTATATTTATTATTAATCAATTTACGGTGCTAGTCGATCAGGACGTGCGTGTACATAGAAGGAAATCAATCGCAGATTTCTCTCTATAATTATTTCAAATCAAGTATTTGTATCGGTTAAATGTAAATACCATCGAATTTTTATCCGACGAGGTAAATTTGCACGAAGCGCTGATATTCTAAAATACGTCGATTTTTGTCGCTTTTTTTATTTGGAGTGCGAGAAAATTAGAAGAGTGGGGGAGTATTAATTATTTCGTAGGAATTCATCAGCTGGTGCTATTCAGTTTGAAGTGGAACGTCAATAACGAAATGCGCACCGCAGATAAAATTCATATTCGTCGGAAATGTCGCAAAGCCTCGATGAGGATTTATCGAAATTTAAACAACGAATTGGCGATAATTTACTTAATAACGTTATAAGTAAATGTCTGATTATGAAGCAATATGAGACCGAAGCCACTGAGCTACTGTTTCAGCTACTATTTTCTAGTTTAATCGTAACCTTTCGGTGTTGCAGTTAACTTTATGCTCCAATTATGCTCCGGCAAAGGGCTTATATAAGATGCATACAAATGCAAGCTCCAAGCTGTATCTCCGTTATATTCGAGGTACCAAAATAAACGCGATAAAGCGGCGATAAACCACTTAAATCCGAAAGCCGACTAATTTGCGAGTTTACCATTTATTAACAGCCATCCTTCGACGAATTATTCAATATCACGCAACATTTTGTTCGTTCGCGAGTTTCGAAAAATGCCAACGCGTGCGTAATCTTTTCGAATATCACACAAACGACGATTTGCGACAGACCGGAAAGAGAGTGCAAACTTTAGACTAGATGGGAGCTGATCATCAATAGGAGATTGCTCTATTTGCGTGCGAAACTTTTTCGTTCAAGGTTTCGTTTTTCGATAGACGAAAAATTTCTCAGGCTCAGTTTTCTCGAGAACGGAGTCTTAAAAGAAAGAAAAAATTTGTTCTTTTTATTGTTTCGATTTATCTTTTTAGAACCACCTCGTTTCCGACTGTACCTGCAAAGGACGATTTAGCGGAAAATTGACTACACGATCGTTGGAAATGTTCGCAATGGATTTTTCGCGGCAACGGAAAACGAAAATCGATCGGTAGCTTGGTTGATTTAGATAGAGTTATATTCCTGTGGAGATTAGAATGCGACTCGAACACGAGTCCTCGAAGAACCGCTGAGCCAGAAAATTTCACGGACGGTAATGCCGCGAGAGAACATTTCATTTTGAATAATTGCGTTTATCGACCAACCGGGTCTTTTGTAGAGGTGTCTGACGTTTTATTATATTTATTTGAAACACGGAATCGCGCGTGCTCAGTGTGACGTAAACAATTCTCACGTCGCTCGTGACAGAAATTATATTCATACGGCCGTAATATTAGGTTCTGCGCGTAAATAATTTTGTTTTTCATCATTGTAAATCGTTCCGTTCGTAATGGCAACGACGTTAAAGATTTTTGCTCGCGTGTTATTATCGCGCGTTTATCGTTCGTGACAATTTTCTTTGAACCTTTAGATTGGACATTGTATAAATTCAGCGTGCGTTGGAAAGTTAATTAATCCGTATCAAGCGATAATTGATCGTAATTAAACCGCGGATTTCGTAATTAATTAAAAAAAAATTTAATTGCGTTACGAGTAATATGTTTTTAACAAATATGAATAATTAACGTAAAAGTAGGTGGTCGGTGAAAAATTGTTTTGCGCACCGAATAGCTGTTGTATAACTCTGTTATGAATTATTTAATACGAAGTATTTCTTCGCTTTACGTGCAGTTTCCTACTCAAAAATGAAAAATGACTTTACAAAAGTTTGATTTAATCGTATTTTTAAATGTACTTTCGTAAGATTACGGAATTTAAGAGAGAGAGAGAGAGACAGAGAGAGAGCGAATTGTTGGAATTTCCTTTCGAGACGAGTGGAATTTGATAAGATGATCAATGCAACGTTCCTTCTTGAACGAATCGGAAAAGGGTACACAACGAACCACGCGATCGACAGCCAAACTCGCAGGAAAATTCCGCGAGCTACTTTAATTATCGCCCAAAGCCACAAGTTCATCCAGGTATCGTTCGTCGTTTTCCAGGTGAGGCACGTTAAACGCACGGAGGGCTGTTTGCGATACCTTAGAAGCATGCTGATTGGAAATTTTCCGTTCTCGATGGAAACCAATCAAGATGCATATTTTCAGAGGCTGCGCTCGAAAAATTGCGCGAGAGGCATGCACCGAGTCTTTTAAATTTTAGAATCATTCTCAGACTCTGTCGGGGGATTCTTTTCGACGAGAGATTTTTCACGTAGATGGAGTTTTAAAAGTCTCGCGACGAGAGGTGCGTTTTTTCCAGTTTTATCGTACTTGTTCAATTGTTCACTGCTCGTCAAAAGAATTATTCGGAAATTTTCAATTTTTAATTCGAATTCCGCAAATAACTAAATGGTTAATAACTGGCACAAGCGTTCTTTGACAGCGTTAAATGGCGGAAGAATTTGAAATAAAATTCTTCTTAATCAAACACCGAGATATCCGCTTGTTCAATATTTTACGAACGATTCATTTCTTGTCGTTGGGTTCGTCGCATTAGAGTGTTTGCACAACTTTTGCACTCTTTCTCCATAGATTTGAAAGTGCTCGCGAAAGTGAAATTTGAATACTTGTAGAAATCTTTTGTGAATATGTCATGTGTGTTGTATGAAAATTTTGAAATTTCATTAGCACCGTAGATTCAGACATTGTGATTAAATTTGTCAATCTTGAAATCACTTTAAAAAAGTAATAAATTTAATACCAGTTCAATTTCATAGAAATTATAAAAATATTTAGACAACTACAATCCGTTATATCAACAAGGCTATAGTGTTTCATTATGTTTATTATACGGATTTATAAAATAATTATGCATAAATATCTTGTAACTTCTGTGTCTATGTACATTTGTAGATTGATTTCAAATTTTATCATTATAATCATAATAGCAAAATAGTTTCTCATTACGTTGACGAAATTCTTGCATGTTTGATGCGATACACGTAATAAGAAATACAGGAAAGCGAATTTGGAGAGGATTCAAAAGAACGTGAATGAAAGAAGAGCACAAAAATAATTTAAATAAGTTTAAGCAAGGCAATGAATCGTTAAAGGGACGAGCCACATTCAGAAACGCCTGTTGTCGAAAATAAAGAGCTGCGTGTGTACATATACGTTCAAATCCACGAAAAAAAGTGTTTCGGTGCGAAAAGGAAGCTTGATTTCCATGAAATGTATTCCTACCACTTCACATAACAGAATTTTGTTGTATTAGGTTGTCCCATAAGTTTCTTCCGCGCCATGCTATGAGTGAATCTAAGTGGCTGTATTTATATGAACATGCAGGCTTCGTTTATGGCATCGGTTTCAATCGTCCCAAAGCTCTTTCAAAGTACGTTTCGTTGGTGAGAAAGTCTCTTTTAAAATTTTTTCTGCACCGTTCAATATGGAGAGCCAAAAGATGCATTTGCGGCATGTTATGCTTCATTGCTTTAAAAAAGGCAATAGTGCAAAGGACACTGCAGACGAGATTTTCACCGATTAT
>KQ435696.1:572783-592772 GCA_001276565.1 Melipona quadrifasciata | reverse complement strand
CTTAAACAGTTTCTATTTTGCCGCTTGTAAGCGTATTAGCCGACGTTCATCGAGCCACTTCCCTCGGATTATCGTTGATCCCCTTAGGGAGCTTTTAATTTTTATGCATCCCGACGAAGCGGAGCTATTTCACCCGTTATTTTTCTCTCTTCCCTCGTTTTTCTTTTTTTCTTTCTTTTCCTTCTTTTACCAACGATTGATCCCCGTTCGATGTAGCATTTTTCCTTTTGTTTCGTTCCCGCTTGTTGCAATAACAACGTTACCGAGCCACGGGCAGCCATTGTTCCGTCACGAGGCTATTACACGGAGTAGTACTTTCGCTGACAATGTGCAACCTCGTTTCCCGAATCATTAGATCATTCTTGGAGCCTGTTTCGCGGGCAACGTATTCAATCACGGATTAAAATCGATCGTGCGAGCGGATGTGCGAGACGGTTTCGGCTTCGGGTTCCCGCAATCGACACGTCTGACGCGTATGAATGATTGAACTTTCTATTTTTCCTTTGACCATGCTCGTCGATTAGAAAGGGAGGTTGGCTTTATCGTATTTGATGCTGGTCCAACTTGTTGTACCTGTTAATACGGCAATCCTTGTGTTACTTTAAATATTTAAAATTGAAAATTGAATGTTAGAATATAAATTAAGTAATTGTGGAATTTGGAACGACAAAATGCGTATATTTAACTCGGTATATCCTTGAGACTGGACTTGATTAAACTAATCTGGATAGATTTTGCCACTCTTCTCCATTCAACAATAGATTTTATTTTATTATTTTGTTATTATCCTGTTATTGCATACCATCGTGCTGACACGAGTGATTTCTTCACAGTAATTATTAATTTCATAGATTTGAAAGTGCAAGATTGCGCATAATGTATAAAAATGTATAAAATATCCAAAATACAGTGTTCTAATGTTTAGTACGTAATATAATTTTCTATTGAAATGCTATTTCCTTGATTATATTTCCAGAAACATTTATCAATTTACCGTCATTATATATTGTTTATGTTATATTTACATTGTAAAAGATTTTTGACATTTAAATTACATATTTATATCAAATATAACTACTTTTATGAATACTACTCTCACTATATTTCGAATAAGATAATTTCTTCAACTTTTTTTTTTTTAGAACGCATTTCAATGAAGATAAGAGGAATTGACTTTCAGATAAATTTTAATTGCTTTCTTACGGTACAATTAGATTTACAAATGAAACAGCACGACATAATTATTGTCACTGATCGATATTTCGTACATAAATAATTTAGTTGACCGTCCCTCTCGTGCAGCCATCTCCTATTCTAATATTATTCAGTCGCCTATCGATTAAATGACATGTGTTTTCATGCTTTGTATCAATATGAACAATCACTAATTTCGACGCGAGATCTTCGACAATGGCCATTTGATGTATGGCGACTGTCTTCAATCACAACAGCCGGTTGTGTTTGATTGCCTATGCGCGTTTAGCAAATTTGATCGTAATGATTTACTAACATCGGCGCAACGCCACGTATCTGCATGAAGGACATCCTCTTCTAAACACGGTATCGATGTGAAAAAGAAATCACTTTTACGATTCCTACTTTCAGTGGAAAGGAACAGATTGCCAGAGAGCGAGACGTTTTCTAGTCTGTTCTCAATTTCCTCGATTTTAAAATTGAAAATGCGAATTCAAATTCATTGTTAGTAAAATCACTGGGATCAATTGTCCAAATTATTCGATCGACAGAAAAATTCACGTCCAAGTGTATAGACTGACTGTACTGTGTCAACTCCTTGGAGCATAATAGATTGAACATCTCGCTTTTTCAGTAGCCTAATTAAGCGCATGGCAGGATATTGAAAAGCAATTGAAAAACAGAAAAAGACTAATGACATGGGGACAACTAGTTTGAAAATTTATCTTAAAGCTCATCATGTGTTACATTTTTGTTTAGTCAATTTGAAAAGCAAATCATTTGCTCTTTTAGAAATTGAACATTAACCGTATAATTGTATATTGAAATTAAGAAATTAATAAAAAAGTGAAATCAGTTTAATTTCTGAGAGTTGAACGTTTCAACCCTCTCGTGAAAATTTCACATAATTAAGGTATACATGTACTATTGAACTATTTTTTCGTTTTGATCGCTTTATATTGTTTTCGACCGAAACGTATGTATTTCTGCCTGATATACCTGTATCTTGTTAAAATAAAAATTCTGTGCAAGTTTAAAAAAATTCGTGTGTCAAAGAGTCAGTGGGACTTTCCCAAGCGTATTTATTTCAATAATTAATTCTCTGTTCGCCTCGCAAAATTTTACCCGATCGATGTCTCATCGTACATTCACTATCTTTATTATTTCACAATTTGTTATTATTGAAAGTGGTTCAAGTTCATTTGAAATTAAGAAAAATCGTTTATGTCAATGATCTTAAGACAATCGCCCGAATTGATTAACGTTTGCCAATATTTTTAAACTGATTGAAACGCAAACCCTCAAATATCTCAATAAGTGAAAAAATGGACTTGTACCACTTTCAAAAACAACCGCGTCCATTTGTACGCTATAAAATTCAATTCCACAATGAAATCGAGAAAGGAAAGAAGAAAATGAAGATTTTTTTGAGGTTGGCTGACACTCTTCGCCCAAAGTACGATTCCGAATACCTAAAACAAAATGTCCATTGTTCGCGAGCAAGCGCAGATCATTCGTAGCAGTTGAAGCAAAATTCTTGTTTCCCCGTGAAGACGGCGGCTCGATAAATTGATTGTCTCGGTGAATCAAGTCGCCATTCGCTCGGTACTTTTCCACTCGAGGAAGAATCAGCGAAACCTATGTTTCCTTTGTACGCAACTCGACGCGACGTTGAAACGAAACGTTACGCGAAAGTGGAGAATGGGATACGAGCCATTTCCCTTTTTCCTCCGGCTCTTATGTCCCCCGACGGCGGCGGAGGAGAAAAGGGGGGGGAGAGAGAGAGAGAGATTCGCGTGGATCCCCGTGCAGAGAGGCGTCGGACGTCTCTCGTTTGTTCGTGAGGGGGGTTCTTCGCGGGTGTCTGTCATCGATGCTCAGGGATTCAAATAGAAAGAGGGACGGAGTTGGCGGAAAGTTTTATTTACTTTAAAAAACGCGGCGCCAGGGATCCTTGAGCCAATGCGAAGGGAAAATAAAGTTCTGGCGGGATAGTGAGGCGTACCGAGGAAAAAGAGAAAATGGAGAAGGAAAAGAAGAAGTAGCAGCAGCAGCAGCAGCAGCAGCAGCGACGGTAGATAGTGGAGGAGGGCGCGGGAAAAAAGTGAAAGAAGTGGAAGAAGTAGTCGATGGTTACCGTTCCCCGTCGGTGAGAAGAGAAATGACAAAAAATCGGGACGAGTTGAAAAAG
This sequence comes from Melipona quadrifasciata, assembly GCA_001276565.1. NCBI lineage: Eukaryota > Metazoa > Arthropoda > Insecta > Hymenoptera > Apidae > Melipona > Melipona quadrifasciata. The sequence continues at coordinate 589,387 of KQ435696.1, read as the reverse complement.
TCAATTATCGTGGCAATCCGAGTTACTGCTTCGTCTGGCAGAAGCTCGCCAGCTTAGCTCGACCCGATGCCCGCGCTCTACACAGAGGCTACAAAAGCGGCGTGGCGTGCCGATTGCGCCGAACATGAGATCATTTCGCTAGAAGTAAGTAGGTTATTCGCGAAAAGGGAGAGGAGAGGAGAGAAAAAAGAAAAACGAAAGAGGGAAGAAAGGAAGAACGAAACCGCGCCGCATGCGCTTTTTGGCCGGATCCGACCGCAGGCCATCGCGAATCTCCATGAAAATTAAATATCACCCCGCCGCCTTATCTATAATTTGCACTCTGCAGCCTGAACCTCGACCGCGGAACGAAAATGAGGGTTTGTGTTTCCTTCCGACGACAGACTTTATCAATTTTTTAGTATATCGTAAGCTGCAGCGACTTTCCTTTAGTTTTTTTCTAACGCGAGCAATCGGCCAATATCGGGGTGGAATTTAATTGAAATTGCCGCATTGTTTTTGCCTTTATCTCCTAATTTGCGCACGACATTAGCCCATTGATCATTTAAGAAAGCTAAAGGGATTGTTTGTTTCCTGATAATTAATTAAATTTCGTGTGATACGTTGATGACACGAATGACACGAATCAATCGATAATTATTATCCTTCATTGAGGAAACTATTCTTGAGTCTAAGAAAGATCAGAGCTTCACAGCAACTTTTCTTACTAGTTTTACTTTCTTATCTTTCTGTGCACAATTAGGTTCTGTCATAACCTCAGTGCATGTCGCTATTACCCTCTGTTACATTTACAAAATTACACATTAACGTGACTTTCTTTTGTCTCGCTTCGCTTTTCTTTTTAAATTTGCACTTACAGAAATATGAATTCGCAGAACGTTCAACGCGTGTCAAAGAGACGACTCGTAGTTTCTTAGAACAAGGTTTTATCAACAGATTTTCGTCGTAGGCGGACAGACAGCCGATTTCGCAACGAATGTTTATCATACCGATACAACTTTCGTACGTTTCGATGAAATTTTCAGCGCGCCGAGGCTGTATCAGCCGGGCGGGAGGGGAGGAGCAAGGGAAAGCGAGTGTGAGGAGGGGAAGGTGGCGCGCGACGGCGTTCATAATCGAAACGAGGCGGGAATTTTATTAAAACACGGGGTAGAACGGTATCGAAACCGGGGCCGAAACCTGGCGGCTGCAAAAATGCATCGAATCTCGCGCGCGAAACTCGCGATAAACCATTTTCCAATTTTCCGCCCGATTCTGCCGGCAACGCTTTCTCCGCCGAGCTAAACGAAAATTCTTTTCCCTAAGTTTCGAGTCGAACGATATCGGAGGGCTCCACCCGCGATAACCAGGGATGTAATGCGCCAGATGCCGCCCTTACCTTCGACATCGATTTCGATTTTCCGCGCGGCAACAGCGGACAGATGGCCCGCGAATCGTATCTATTGTCGTTCAACAATATCAGATCTTTTCTTTCTTCCCTCTTTCTCTCTCTCTCTCTCTCTCTCTTCTTCGTCTGCTCTTTTGTAACTCTCTTCGCCGTGGTTCGCGTTGTAAACCGTATATTATGCAACCGCCATATAGGAACCAGTGCAAATATTTTATCTGCACGTGCATACACTTACTTCCGCGCAGGGTGATTACATACATATATACGTATGTAGATGCGCGGATCTAATAATGGAAATTATGGACGCGTTTGCATGCCGCGTAACACGGCGAAATGCTTGCATGTTCTTCGGGCCGGGCAGGTTCCTTGACGATTACGCTTGACAAAGTGGTCGCTCGATGACGGTGTTCTATAAAAATGAACGGGGGAATGAAATTTCTTGGCTGATGAATTTTCCTTTGCAAACACCATCGCGTTGAAGAAACGCGGTTCACTCGCCGCCGCCAGGTATAACGATAGCGGCAGTAAATTAAATGATGTTGCTTGTTGTGTATTTTCGGTTAATAACTCGTTTGATTGAGGACGGAGTGTTGCGTTCACAACTAGTTTTTTGCTTCTAAACTAGTTTCCCTATTTTATTGAGAAACTTTAGTTTTTTACTTGTTTTGCTTTCTTTCCTCGTTATAATTGCGAAAATGTGTGTATTTTTGCGAGTTTTGCCTATGAAACAAGAGAAAGTGTGTAAACTATTTTTATAAAGTGTTGCGTTTCGATAAATGCAATGAAGACATACGTAGTTATTTAATAGTGCAGCTAATCAAAATCTTCTCCCACCATTTTTATCGTTCTTTCATGTATATATTTTTATGAGAATTCATATCTTTGATTACATCATATTATTCGCAGTTTTAATTATTTTATAATTGGAAAACCCGAATCTCGAGTTGGAAAGTTGTTTCAAATATTATAAACCCATGCCTGCTTTGAATATTTTATATATTCTCTCGTAACATGTGCAGTCTACTTACACCTGCCGTTGGAATTTTTTAGTTGGAAAAGTGTATTGAGCCACGTAGGGATAATTGCTTCAACAAAACGTGCACGATATTTCGAAGAGTTGAAATTATATTTGAAAAACGACACTTTACACGTATTTCTACATAATTTCTCATAAATCTAAGTGGAAATGCTGATTGCTTTATACCTTTCTCGCCCACGCCAAAATTCATTAGCCCACTCAGTTGTTGACCTTGTTGAATTTAACCTCTTGCGCTAGCAACTGGTTCGCGGACCATAACGAGAGACCGAACCGTATACAATAATTCGCCGCTTTCTTCCTTTTTCGAACTCGTCGGTATATCACTCAATAGAAATCATTAAGAAGTAATAAACTTATCATTCGTTTTGCCTGGGTTACGTTTAAATGTACTTGCAACTGAGAAAATATTGCAATTTGGGGCAAAAAATTCTCGACGTGCGTGGCACGTCGTTGCAGCGCAAGAGATTAAAGTCGCAGAAAAACCGGAATACTTCTTCCATCCATGCCATTCCATCTTGTTATCCTCGGAGTCTAAAAATTGCGCGCTTTCTCGAGCCCATCTCGCTCGTACGGATCTCCTATCGAATGCTATACCCTCCGACGTCTATCCATGTTCCTAAACTCCATTTACATCTGTATGTATATATGCAAACGCATTAACATAGTGACCCATTTATACATACGTAATATTATATAAGCATGCGTCTTATATAATATACACACGCGTGTATCTACATAAACACACGTACACGGGCACGCGTGTAAGGCAGGGTGGCCCCGCGCATGTAAGCACCAATATGTCCAATATTCGGGCCTACGTAAATACATGGCTATACACACGCAGGCCAACGGTATTACGTGCACCGACCGACCGATATAGGTCGGTTATAGGTGGAGGGTAATATTCGAGGATGCCGAAAGCACGTTCGAGCGATCGATCTCTCGGTCTGGCCCACCCTCTTAGCGAGTCTTACACCAACACGAGCTCCTTCGGTTCGCGGTGCCGGTTGCATTCGGCGCCCCAGACTTCAACGTCGCGTCGAGAGAGGCACGACCTGCCTCTGCAAGAGGATAAGGGGCTGAAAGCAGAGAGAAAGAGAGAGAAAGAGAGAGAGAGAGAGAGAGAGAGAGAGAAAAGGGCGGTAAGAATAGGGTTGGGAAAGGGACGGAGAAATAGTAGAGCAAGGAGAGAAGGGAGACTCTCTCTCAGTAGGTATCTCAACTTACGATTGCCCCGGGGGCGTGCACAGAAGTGCAAAGCAATCGTCTCCCGGCTCGACCCCATGGCTATAGGTTCTGGAAATGGTAACGTATCGAAATACATGCGGCAGAAACGCTCGGGTCCCGCGTTACCCTCTATTTTATACGAAGCTCGCGTTACACCACGTTAGAATCCACGGTCCCTCGGAATCCCCTCGCGAAACTGGCGAGTTCGTTTCCTCGATCTCTCTCCTCTTCGCGAACGCCTGTTTATCCGACGCGATGAACGCGCTCTCCCGCGCAATTATACGCCGAAAGAAATTGAAATCGCTCTCTGTAATTCGTTCTGCCCGCGATGCCTCAGCCCGCTTGTTTTCTTCGGGGAATTTATGGGAAAGTGCAAAACAGTTGTTCTCTCCGTGGATTTATGGCCGCAGATTTGTTGCGGGGAGAGTCTGTCGGTGATATATCGGGCATCGGAAAGGGCGCTGTCATAAATAAAAAACGAAAAAAAAAAAAGACGAGAGGAAAAAAAAAAGGAAGAGGGAGGCGCACGCAGTTTGTTGCGACCGAGCGCGGCAAGAACAGGCGTAACTTTTTCGCAACGCGCGATCGGGATCGGTGACGGGGCGCACGTTGATCTTGAACAAAGTCGTGACTCTTTTATGCAACGTATCGTGAATCATAGTAATCCGGCTTGTTACTTGTCGCGCGCCGGTAGTTCGACGAGAATGTAATTTATAATTCATCGCAGGGCTATAACTGATGTATCAAGTATTGACGCCGGTTGTTACGAACTTTCCCGACGAAAGATTTCAAGCGACTGACGGACTGGCGTTTGGTGGCCGAGCGCGCGAAGAAAAAGGGAACGAATGGTTGATCGAAAAATTTTCTACTCGCTCATTACCCCAGTTTCAAGAGTATTTTGGTAGGAAAGCGGCAGAGCGGAGTTGGTTAACTGCACAGGTAACGAAGCATTGGCAAAAAGAACTTTACGACTCGACGTAAATCCATAAATCCATTTAGTCGGGGAAGTCATAAATGGGAAATAACGTTTCTTAACCGCGTGTTTCAAAGAGAGAGGTAAAATTGCAAGGTTAAAAATTCGGGAAATGGTGCGTGATTATGCTGTTCGATGTTGTTTTTACAACTGTCCATCTGAACGATTAACTTTTGTCAAAGTGTAATACCATCGTCGTTTAATTTTACGTTCAATTAGGAGAGAAAACCACTCTGAATTGATTGAAGATGATAGGGCGCACGGTATTTTTGAACTTAACTTGCGTGATTTATGGCGTGTTTGAGAAAATGTTTGTTTTAATTTAGAATCGTGGCATTGCAAATCTCTTTATCGGTTTCGATGAAAGTGATATAACAAGTTACAAATTCTTCACTACTTTTGTTTTTTTGTTTTTTTTTTCATTAAATATTACACGAAAAAAATAAATTATCTATAAAACTGACACAAATTCTCCATTCGTTGTATCAAAAATTTTATCACGTTCAGTTTGATGAAACTCACGAATTTTATCGCGAGCTTCGAGCCAATAACGTCTAGCGCTTAATTTAAATAGCAAGATAACAGGAGGTTTAAATTTAGAAAAAATTACACGTTATTATCAACGTTCACTTATCTTGCGTGAACATATTATTCTATGTAGGACGTTAGACAGATTAATTGAGAACAGTATTTTACCCATAAATTAGTCACAAAAATTCACACGTATCTACTGACTTTTAAACATTTAAGGAGAAATATTTTCTATTTTTATTACAGATTTTACATTTATTACAGATTCTAAAAAAAATGACAATGTTTCGTGAAATGGTAATTGTTAGAGTATTGCACAAAAAAATCTGATAACGAATGACAGGATAATTGGTTTACTTGTTTAAAAAATTCACGTGTTCAAAGATAAATGCATCCCTCTATACAACGTTCGATATTAAACATTAGACTTTTGCAAATTTTAAGCACTCAAAGGAATACTAAACGAATACAAGAAACGTTGTTAATATTTGTAAAAAATGATCTGGACTTTGAAAGTATCGATCAAGGTCCGTAAAATGTTCAAAGTCAGATGTACCGCGGTGCGACTGTAAATTAGTCCACGTTGCACGCCAGCGCAGTGAATTCTCACGAATTGAAAACATCAAAGGAATTACGAGCCGTAACACCGCGTAGTATGATATTCAACAGCGTGCACGTTGTCGCAGTAGTTTCGTAGCTTGCTAGTCAGGCTGGATCGAATTCTGCAGAGAACAGGAAGTTCCATTGAATTTAATCTTATTACGATTACTCGAGTTTGCCCGGCATGGACACACGCTGGCAAACAAAATAATTGTCCGTAGACGCGGACCCTCCTCTGTTGGTTCTCGTCTCGAAACGTATCGAACTACACAAGTGCAAAGAGGGGTGGATCGAGCCGGCGTTATCTTTAGTTTCACGGCTCGTGTTACAGTGTCTGCGACTCGCGGAATTTCCGTGGCTGGGGAAGGCTGTTGCGTTCTTTCGATCTTCGTTGTTTACGAGGTATTTCGTTGCGGCGGTGAGACACGGTGGGGTGGGGGTGAGAAGGGCATGAAATTTACAGCGGCAAACTGGGTTAAGTTCAGTTAAACCAAGTTCGCCGGTGGATGTTGACTAAATGTTATATCGCCGTATCGTAACTTGTTGTGAACTATTATCGATGGATTTTCCAACGAGAGACACTGTTACTTCCCCCGGAATTCTTCGAGCATAATTTTCCTTCTTTCGCTGAAACTCGCGGCAAGTTTCGCCTTAACGTTGTTATTCGAATGTTAAACGTGTGGAAGTGCTTTTTCACATTTCGTACCTCGGAATTTTTTGAATTCTTTTCAGTAAGCAACCACCGGACACGCGAGGAAATGTAGTTTTTCGTTATTTCGTGATATTTTGACCAAATAAAAAAATTGAAACACGAAGCCTCAGAACATCGCCACTTTTCGTTTGATAATTTATTTGTTGAAAAAATTTGCAAAACTTCGTCTATATAATGAAATGTCTACCGAACGTGCATAATTCTACCCTTGAAATATAAACATGGCTCTTTCGTGTCCGATCCTTTTTTCGGTGGATAATGCGTCTAAAAAAATTTCATGAAATTTTAAATGAAGATTTTTGCTACATTATTAAATACGTTGTATAATAAATGGCGTATACCTATCATCTTCGAATTAGCTTGGACGCGATATGAATTAAGTAACAACATTTCCTGTTTATCTTGCAACGAATTAATCCTTCGTTTCTTTCGAATAATTTTAATATTTTGCATAAAAAGTATCTCTATTTTGATATTTTAAAATTGAAAGGATATTTGAAGAAATTTGCAATGCACGTTCCGTGCAACATGTAACATTCTCCGAACAGATTAACCAACTTTGTTAACGCAACGTACGGAAATATTTTTCAAGCAGAGAGGTATATTCTTGAAATATTTTTCATTAATATATTCGTTATAGCATAAACTTTGCATCGCTTCGATATCTACGTAGCAAAAATTTTATTCTACAATCAGCAACGATACGAGGTATGTAGCGATATAATACGATTTATTCTCATTTTTGTCTCTATGAAAGTTATCAGTTCGAAACAAATAGCCATTCATTTAAAGAAACGAAGCGTTTTAAAATGGATTTCTCGGGAAGAGGAATTGCATTCCGTCATTTAAAATTCAACATTTGAACGGTGTAATTATTTGAAAGAGATACTTATCTGCTAATACCATTTTCCATATTGTAGACACACGGTTGAATCGTCGTATATAAACAGCGAAATTTCATCCCTGAATTTCCTTCACCTGAATTTTTATTTTCATCTAAAAACCAAAGTTCGCCTCCGCGAATAATTATACAACGTACATTTAATTGCTAGAACTTTTCTGACCTTTGAGAACTGACAAAACAGTTTTGTTACACTACCGAAAATAGTGAAAATAGCTACCATGTCCTTTTTTAAATAATCACCTTTAAAATGTTATTTTATTGTATAAATAATTTATATTTTAAAGTTATTTCGAACTACTATTTTAGTAATTTGTGCTAAAAATTCAATAGCTTGCTGAAACGCTGTTACAGTGATCCTTTAAGGAACGATTATCGCGCGATTGAAAACAGAAAACACTCGCGTTACTGCGCAATCTTACAATAGCAAGATTCTCTCAGAAACCTTAGGTGCAGCAGACATCTACAAGAGAAAGAGATTCTCGTTACATTCCACCCTCTTGCTCAAATTACAACGAGAAAACATACGACTTACGGATTCTCTCGAACTTGAATGTTTTCGTTGTTCTTTGATTATTTTCGCCTCTCGCCCGATGTTTAACTCTCTAACGTTCGCAGCTACGATCTATTATTTCACTGATTTCTCAGTTTGTCTGTTCACAATGTTTATAAACGTAACAAATTATTTTATAATGTTGCACAATAGGAGACAAACGTTACTGCGTTTATTTTAACCAAATTTTTGTCAATTGTACTATCCGTTTGAAATTGAATCCATTGTCACACGAAAGAAAAATCACCAGTGGAGAGAAGAATCAGCGAATGAGTCTTGTACGATTTCCAATTGTACAAACCGTGAACGAGCTTCTTTGAAGGCGTTGATTCACAGCTGTTGTATTGCATTTATTTAACTTAAAGAGTTAATTAATATGCATTCGAGGGTATTTTACAGTACTCCAAATTTACCACTCTTTGACGTGGTAAATTCACTATGCATGGTTACGATCGAATGAAGTAAATGTGTACACGTGTATAATGTACGCTTTATAATTACGCGTCCGTTTAATTTTACAAAAGCGCCGACGCCCTTTTGATATTGATTTGACAAAAACAACAAATTTGACAAATCCTTCGTATTGATAAATCTTACATCAACGTACTTTAACATCTACGAATTAACCGTGCTGCGAAGAGCATTTTATTCAGTAATTTTCAAACGAGAATAAATTGTTTGAAACTACTTGCCCGCGCATCTGTTGAACACGCACAGATATGTGTATCATTTTCTGCGTGACGTTTCCTACTTCATACATTACAAATTAACCTCTTACGAGCATCGACTATAGTCGGCAGCCGCCAAATGCATCCCTAGAGTCGAGCGTCGACTGAAATATACCGTGCTATACTCGTTCGCGATCGTCAAGTGACGTTACACGGTGGACCATCGTTGCGCAGCGGAACGAATCGCGTATGCATGTCTCACAACTGGACTGCGGATTTTTATTCAAATTCGTGTTTTTGAGAATACAATGCACTCCTCGAGGACGACGCTTGATATCGATGAACTTTCTAATAATTTCAATAGATTTAAATGACGATTACATTAATGACAGTAATAACAATAATGATCAGACAGGTTTAATAATAAAATAATAATTTTTCTAACTTTAAATGCTCAATTGTTGAAATAATTTCTGATAGCAATAGTTGCTGGAAAAAGTAGAATTTTGATTGAAAATTACAGAAAATACACTATACTTCGGACACGAGTGAAAATATAATTTTTACCATCTTTTTAAATCTTTACCATTAAACAATATAGCTGGAGACGGATGACGTTTAATGCAAAAAAACTGCACGACTTGTACTCCAGTACGATTCGTCTCACTGAAAGGCCCAGAAGCAACTGTTCTGACGACTTTTCTGCCACAAAATTTTACTGATATGCAAACATTTGAATAGAAAACAAATTACAGGCGCGATCGCTCAATATCAGACAACGCCACTTCCACTCGAGGTCTGTCCCACGCCCCCTCGCGGACCACGTGACCCAAATCGACCAATCGCTAATTTTCGTTGCATCAGCGTTGCACCCGAAGAGGCCCGATTTTCTGGGTTACCCCCACTAAAGTCACTTTCAGTGACAATATGTTTGAGTATATCGTATGATAGAAACCAAAATTCAATGATTTTATTTATGTTTTCCAACACTTTTGGAAACTTTTTGTATTTTGACTTAAAAAACGTCTAAGATTGTTGTTCAGAAAATAGATTGCATCAATGAAACTCATTCGCATCACAAAACGAAAATGTTCTGCAACTAATTTAGAATAATCGACCAGTTGTAGGTAAAATTTTATATTTTTGACGCTGCTGCCTCTAGTGTTGTTTAGGAATGCATAATACGACAATTACAATTACGCTTACACATACGTAGGAGTTTATGCAATTCTTAAACATTGATTTTCGTACAATTCGGACAATTTGTAAGACTTTTACATCTAATTTATAACTTTAATTTATTGCGTTATTCATTGAGTGTTTGTAAAAAATCACTCACAAACCACGCTCCGCTAATGTTCCAAACCAATTTCTTTTGTGAAAGTCATTTTGTACAAACGTAGACTAAAATAATGAATTAATTACGTTTAGATATTTGGCTACTCTTTCCTAAAAATTTCCTCACTCGCGAGGAACGCAAGATAAATCTAATCTCTTCCAAATTCGAATGAAAAGTCGACGACGGAGAAGAGAAGGAATTGTTCACGGAAGGGATTAAAATTTATCTAAAAGCTGACCACCGAGATACTCCGTTTTAACGTCGAGAATGCATTATACCGATGAATTACGCGATGCGTTTCCACGACGGCCGGCGTTTCTGGAAACAGGAATAATTCGCCAAAAGCGTACGATCGCGGACCGTGCGAGCAATGCACTTTTTGGGGAAGAAGCATCGAGTATCTCTCTTCCTTTACCGCGCTGTTCAATCTTTCGAAGCGACCCGCTGGCAACGAAACGAACAGGACACTAATAGTCGGAAGAGGTTTCGGTAAATTCGGCGGGGATCGATCGAATCAGCCAGTCAGCGACCGTTGGCGGCCGCAACAAAAATTCTCAGATCGGGGTCGCCGCCACGGGGCGATCCTCCTCTATACGCCGAATGCCTCGAATAGAATCGCCGGGACATTCTTGTGACGTTCGTGACGGAACTATCGAATTAACGGATTGTGTACAATCGACGGTGAGATCGGTGGTTCACCCGGTTGTCGGCTTCGACGCGCCAGTTTGCTCGTACATACCTGCGGCGGTGTCAGTTTTGCAGCTTTCTTCGGCAAACTATTCCGAACACTCCGACTGGGGAACGACTTCCGTCGATTAGATCGGCTCTGCTCGTCTCTCTCCCCCCTTGGCGGCGGCGGCGATGGCGGTTGTGCTTTCTTCGCGACCGAATTCCACGCGTAGACTCGTAGGAATCTCGGTGCTGCACAATGAGCAATGATTTCGACGGGGGATTTGCGATTTCTGCGACGTCTTGCGATTCTGCTTTGACGAGCGCCGCAGATAGAGGAGGCAATACGCGCGCAACAATACCGATACGTGCCATTGTCGAGAATATCTCGGTATGCACACGTGTACATACATCGAGTGTACTTCGTAGCTAGACGGCGAAAAGTAGCGTCTCGATAAAGTGGAACAGTTGTGATGACGTTTGCGCTGGCAAAGGAGTTCATTGACGAAACGCGTTAAATGCCGGATCGGTGCGCGCTCGATCGTTCTATGCGACAAAGAACTCGGGAACCGAATTTGCGGCCGTTTTTAATTAGTTTCGTCCAACGATAAAACGGCGCGTCACTTTTAATTCCCATTCAGCTCGATGGATCCTTCCTTTGTTCACGAGGGAAAGAAAAAAGGAAAAAAAAAAAACAGGCTTATCGATCATCAAGCGACGACGAGTTCTCTTAAATTCTTTCTTTTTTCACAGCCAGGGGAAAAAAGAATTTTCCTCTCCGAGTGTCGGCCATTGAAACGCGATCTTCGTTCGTTACAGATGTTTCAACGAGTTCCAGCAACTTTTCACCCACCCCACCCCCGAAACCCCCCTCCGTTGCATCCGCAGTTTGAAACAATAAATAAACGAGGCTACCGAGCTGAAGTTTTAGCGCATTTTTTCCCCCCCCATCCTCGTTTCTCTATCTCCTTCTCATTTCCTCCACCCCTAGTTTCGCGAGTTTCCAGCAAATTATTCTAGACTCCGCGACGGTGGATGACTTCCGGCGATTAGAGGATCCGTTGGAAACGCGAGCAGCGCCGGGAGGGGGGGTGGAAGAACCGGCCGGGCGGTTTCTTTGGGCGGAAATTCGACGAGCAAGAAGACGACAATATCGCCGGAGAGATAGCATGTAATAAGAATAATTGTCAGCGATGTTTTATGCATCGCCGGTGATTTCGCATTCAGCTCGACAAAGTAGTCCAGCGTTTGCTAAACTTTCTCGCGGCGGCAATCTTAAATCGTTAACGATGCAATCTCTGCGTCGCTTGACCTCTCGCTCCCGCGGCCAACTTCTCGCGAGCGATCCACCTTGCGCAAATTTGTTTTCACGCGTGAGAGTGATCGTGTGCCAGTTCATGTTTTACGATGATTCTCGTCGTCTCTCGTTGACCCGGGATATGAGAGACCCGTCAAATGAATATTTCTGTGCCTTCGCGTAACGAGCGGGGTTAGTGACTTTTTCTTTCACGAGAGAACTGCGCTTCGTAAGAGATAATATAAAATAGCAAAGTTGAAACATATTTTATTTCACCTTATCAAAACAGAAATATTTTAGTTGTCAAAATCTTATCGTCTGTTTACAATTAAAACGACTTTTTTGCCATAAAATTTTATTAATACGCAGACATTTGAATCGATATAAAACAAATTACAGGCGCGATCGCTTAGTACCAAACAACGCCACTCCCACTTGAGGTTTACTCCACGCCCCCTCGCGAATCACGTGACCCAAATCAACCAATCGCTAATTTTCGTTGCATCAGCGTTGCATCTGAATCTGCATCCGATTTTCTGGATTACACCCGCTAAAATCACTCTCAGTGATAAAATTCGCGCGTTTCAGAGACTCCGCTGTTTTGCTTCGAAAGAACACAGACGGGGTTTGTATGTTTAACCTAAAATGCAGGATAAAGGTTAGAAAAATATTTGGTCTGAACGAGAAAGGAATGTAAACACGCGTCTCAAAATGTTTTATCCAAATATAAGTTAGTTTATTGTTTTCTAAATTATATCCAATCTCGTTGGGTTGTAACAACACAACTATCTGTGTAACAATTTGTGTTAAATTGGAAGAATCTAGAACATTTTGTTTCATTTCGTGACTGAAATTTAATTACATCGAAAATTTCAAAGGTAAATAATTTAATTGATTAAATGGTGTATTATAAATTTTGTATAATCGTAGATTTTGACCAGACGAAGCAACGATGAGAAAAGACAAACGAATTTTTGGAATTCCATTTCGTAATTGTGACATTAAAAAACAGATCCGACAACATAAAATAATTGGAATAATTGTAAATCTTAAATTTATATAGTATCCAATATCCAATGATATAATACTAATTAAGAGTTCATATATTATCACGTTTCAGTGCTATCAATCCGTATTATACATATAAGGTTTCTGATTTTAATCTGATGATAATTATAATTATGAAATTGAATATTAAAGTAAAGTCGTTACTTTCATTCACCCATTTCACTCGTTACTCTTTGCCTTTTTTTCTGTAAAAAAGAACTCCTCGTTTCCGAAAGGCATTAAAAGCTGATGTTAAAATTAAAATATCTGTTAAACTAATGGTTCTTGACATGTATAAATAGCTTTATCTCTCAGTGTTGATAATATCGATTAACATGTCAAAAATTGTGTGATTTCATTTTGTTATTACTTGTGCAATATATGTAACTTCAACTATTAAACTATTAAATTATTTTCTGGACCATAGTATTTTCTTTAGACAGTATGTATATTTATACGGTAATGGTAATATATTTTTAAACATCAGTTTCAATTATTATTTCTTTTCAAAATTTAATTTAATTTAATTATTAATTTAAATTAAATTTTTGAATAATGTTTTATTTTTCAATTAACATGTGACGCAATTCGGTGGGAAATGGAATGGAATGAGAGGCTTTCTCGATTATCTGACTTTTTTGGACTTCCTCTTACGAAGACACTTGAAGATTTTGCTCCTTATTGCTGATAAATAATGTGGAAGACATTAAGACGACGAATAGAAAATTCATGTCGTTTGACTTCAAATATTATAAAAATATTATGATTTGAGGGTTTTAATTTTTTATTTAAATGGAATCAAATATTGAATTATAAATATAAATAAAAATTTCTCTGTTTTACATGCACGAGAGACTGAATTTCAGATTTTCTGATTAGATATTCTTCTTGCGATGAATACAAATTAAAATCTACAATGTTTCAGACAAATACTCAAATTAAATCTTACGAAAAAAATTTTGGATACTTACTTAGTTTAGTATATTTAATAGTGTTTAAATTCAATATACGTTTATATAAAGTTTTTCTTATTTTGACACTATAACGATCAATAATCATTTTTATTAGGAGTTTACAAAATGTGATTTTTGCTACGTATAAAGAAACAATCAGTGACTATACATAAATTTATGGAAAGTAAAACGGAAAAAAGTAAATGTGCAAGTAAATCAATATTGTTGAACAAACTTGTTATAATTCATTTCTCGTATGATGCTAGAATGACAATCGCATTGGTTACCAATGCAACGTTGAGAATCACATAACACCGATCATTGTAGTGTGTTAACATCTACGTTAAAAATGTTTTATAATTTAAATGATAATAATTGGACACATACAATCACGTCTCTATCTAAACAGAAATCAATATTGATTTGACCAAAGTATCCATCCATCATATCGATAGACTTGATAGTTAAAATATAAATCTCATACACAATGGCGGAAAAGAAAGACTCAAACCTATATAATATTATCTATATTGTTAAAGAAACAAAATTTTATTTAAAATAAATGAATGTAAAACTAGCCACTATCGCGCTAAAGAATATAACACTTAGCAATAATAATATTCTTACTTTAAACCTTCCAAATCCTGACAAAATCTTCAACCAATTTTTCCGAATCACTCTAACATCGCCAACAGAATTAGAATCAGAATATTGCGTACAGAGAGTAGTATCGTGTAATTCGACGGTGAAAATATTACCAGTTAAAGGTATTATTTTATATAATGCGAGGCATGTTTATAACGTTCGTGCAAGCGCAAGTGACAGATTTTTCATTAACCGAATCGCGAGTTTAATGGCGGACTAATTAATTGTACAGCTCGGGTGTACAAATGGCAGTAAGTAGTAACGACAATTTTCTTAACTACTATTTCCACGAAAACAATAATTAACACAATGCACTCATATGCATCGCTCGAAGACCAAATTGGCAATTTGCGCCCAGACGAAATAATTAGTAACGTTGTATGTTGTTTTTAATTTTCGTATCCGATCCGAAATGAGAAAAAAGGCACACGAGGTATCATTGTCGGGCAACGAAACTGCACGGTCGAAAAGGATGGTTGTTTCTGAGGTAGAATCTCAAATTATTAAAAGACTAATGAACAACGTACTCTTTAAAAGATTTTAGTTTCTTTCGTATTGAACACGTCAGATTCGTAAGAATATTTGCTAAAAACGAACTTTTGTGTGCGAACGTATATGCTGTGTACATTCTACAAAACATTTTGAAATTTCATCAATTTTCTGTCTGTCATAATTGCGTTGGCAAAATTTGTAAAATCAATCGAAAAATATAACATTGAAGTAACGAGATATTTATTGGAGACATTGGTAAAAAATATCGTACAACGAGAATGGTCGTCCTTTAGTAGTTTAAATGGTTTTGCAATGTCTACGAAATATGTGCGTTTGTTTGTAACTTCCATACATGTTTGTAGATTTGTTTCAAAGTGTTTTACGTGAAACATGTGTACAAATGCTCAAGTACTTTTCTGAGAAACTGTACGTTATATATAATGGCACCAGGTGCGGATAGTTCTGACCTGGAAGCGATCTTTTCGAAAAAGCGAACACTCCACGCGAGTGAAGGAGGCACTTCCTCACCAGAAAGAGGCATGTCAAGGCCACATAGAAAAGTGGCCACGACGTTGCCATAGATTGGAAGATTAAGTTCTTGACAGCAACTAATCAACGTGCACTCTGAGAATATACCAAGTGAAGCTCAGATATTTCAAACAGAACGTGAGACAGACACTCTCTGACATTCGAAAAACAAACGTCCAGCAGTAAATATCATTCAACACTCAAGACATCGGATCACAAGACGCATCGTTAAATATATTTATACAGTATACATACACCTTCAAACATTATCACACAATACGTCAAATATACTCAACTGCATACAGTAATTCAAACAGTGAAATTTGTTCGAGGTTATTAAAGTTTAAGTTTCATTGTTTGTTAATCAACGCGTTGAAGTTTTCATTACATCTACTCTGAAGTTAGGTTTCATAACTAATAATTGTCTGTGATGTGATGACAAAAATATTTTACAATTATATCATACGATGTTATTTAATTTATGACTCTTTTTCTTATAAATATCCTATAAAAATCTTTTTGTAGAATAATAATTTTTTATTTATTCGGTGTTTTACGAACATATACGTAGGTTATATGATTGCATTGTATAAATTCAAAGTGACCCAACTTTTTATACGAGTTATATTAGGGTGTCCCATAAGTTTCTTCCCTTTTTTTGATGCGAAATGAATACACGATGTTTTTTGTTTTTTTGTTTAAGATGGATTTATTATGTTATATATGAACCGTTCTGTTCTATAACCTTCTTCCATCTCTCAGGAAGCCTCATTATGCCCTCTTTCCAAAATTGTTTAAGTTTACTCTTGTAAAATATTCATCTAGGTGCGTTTTTATTTCGCTTATGGATTTGAAAGATTTACCACAGAGAGAATTTTTTAAGGAGAGGAACAAGTAGTAATTGGATGGAGCAAGGTCCGGGGAGTATGGAGGATGAGCTAGAACGTCCCAATCAAACTATAATAATTTTTGCCTTACGGCTAACGCAACATGCGGTCTTGCGTTGTCGTGATGGAAAACGACGCCTCGTCGGTTCGCCAATT
>KQ435696.1:527214-551948 GCA_001276565.1 Melipona quadrifasciata | reverse complement strand
GAACTTCGCTCTTAATAATTATTTTCGTAGCGATGACGTCATCGAATTATTTTCCATAGAGGTTTCATTATTTTCCAGCTTGTCAGTTTGCAGCTATCTAGGACGATTAAGAATAAAAATGTCGTTTTTAAATAATAATAAAAATATAATTTACACGGTTTTTACATTAAAGAATTTCTCAAGTTTGTACAAAATCAGAAGACAGAAACTCTGCGTTAAACATCTTTCTAAAACATCATAACTTCCTTTCATTCTCTGAAATAAGATTCAGAATATATGAGAATATGAAAATTGTATCATTTAATATATAATACAATGTTACACTATCATTATTTAACACATGTACTATTTTACATATTATAATATATTATAAAATGAAAACAACGTAATATATTACAATCTGTTAATATGGCGGTATCATGTCTTATTGTCTGCTTTAAACTGTGTTTGCGATACAACACTATGTTTGCAAAATGTACAGAGACCCACTTTCACTGTTTATCTCAACTCTCGCTCTCTTGCACATTATCAGATACCACGAACGGCCAACCTTGGGCAAGACTAATTAGTGTAATTTGAAATATGCACATTACACGATTCGTGTACCAGTTAAAACGTTCCAGTCACACCCAGCATTCACGTTAATTCGCACAGACCTACAATGTTCAGCCAAGTAGGAATTTAATGCCGCGTCTTTCTCACGTAAACTCGCCGTTCACACCTGCTTCGTCAATTTTATTTCCGACATATTTTATTTCAAAAATTTTATCCAATAATGTTCAGACGACATTGACGAACAAGAAAATTGACAAGTTGCACGATTTAATCGATAACTTAATAAAAATTGTTTATTATTGATTTGACATTCGTACGCATGTAATAACGCTAATAAAACATATTGACACTCTGTGAGATCTTGAGTAATATTTTTCTAAATTCCACATCTATAATACCTGAGACCTTTGTACCATTACATAAAAAACAGGGAGGATGCATACGGAACGCGCTTGAATTAATTATACTTTTAGTCAGTTTCCTTTCAAAGATGTATCACGAAATGTTGAATTCATATTAGGAGACGAGCGACAATAACTTTATAGAATTATTAAGACACGTGCAACAGTAAAACAAAAGGAATAAAAACTGCGCGACTTGTACCCCAGTACGATTCGTCTCACTGAAGGGCTCAGAAGCAACTGTTCTGACTAGGAAACGAAGACGACTTTTTTGTTATAAAATTTTATTGAATCGATACAAAACAAATTACAGACAACGCCATTTCTACTCGAGGTCTACCCCACGCCTCCTCGCGAATCACGTGACCGAAATCGACCAATCGCTAATTTTCGTTGCATCAGCGTTGCACCTGAAGAGGCCCGATTTTCTGGGTTACCCCCGCTAAAATCACTTTCAGTGATAATAAGAACGAGAGATAATCGACAAATGAAAAACCTACCTAAAAGAGTCCACCAGGATACAAATCAAATCGACGTACGGGATCAAGACAAATTTCAAAATACCGCGTCAGTGCGATAATCCGTGTGGCAATTCCAGCGCGTAGCCGCGACATCGATATTAACGAAAGCTCGGCGTGGACACTGATTCGGGGTTAATCGCGATCGATTGCGATTGATTTGTTATTCGCGCCGGAGTTTCCGCTGTGCGGGCCTATGCGATATCTTGGTCGACGCGAAACGCCACGGAAACTCGATTGCATCGACACCGTCAATCAACCGGTCTGGAGCACGGGTAAAAATGCGATTGTTGAAACTTGGCTAACGTAATTTCAGCAGCGCGATACCTCGTCGCCCGTCATTTGCACTTCAATTACGCGTCAATGTAGGCACCGCCATAAAGGAGATAATAACGGACGGTTATCGCGAAAGGATACCACGACGGTGTAAAGCGAGCGCGCCATCCCAACAAAATGCACCGCCTCGCCCGCTGCGACAAGTTCTGTACGTAAACGTACAAAAAGTGGAAATATGAAGAGACATGCATTAAATAATACATATTCATGCGTTTCTTTAGCCAGCTCGGACGCGATAACGAAGCTCTCGACGCTGAATTAAACATGGCTCCGCCATTTTCGCGGCCGCGTGTCATCAAGATGGCGCGAAATATCATCCTCGGTTGGAGGGATTCTGATTTCCGCCTTTCCGTTCTTTCTTCGTCGCCTGGCGAACGTTCGTCGCGTCGGCTTACGCAAGTAGGGAGAATTGCGCGCGAATTAACGGAAAGATCTCTGGGAAATTAAATGTAATTAAAATTGCGAATTACAAATCGAGGGTAATGATTGGTTTAAAATTGCTGCTTGTTAGTGGTTCAAGGAGCAAGGGGTCCAATTCGTTTAACAGCTGTTCTTTGCGATAAGAAAAAAAATCATTTCGTTGATTTATAAAATAATTGTTAGTAGTCGTTGGTTCATTATGCATGTAATAAATGTGAACGATTGTGATATTTTAGGAAGAAGTTAAACAGAAATTTAAGAGTCTGGTAAATTGTTTTTTTACGTATATCTTTTGGAAAGTGGTACGTATACGCAGATATATATATTTTATATTTCTTTTGTTAATACGTACGTAGACTTTTTCTCGCGAATCGTTCATGTAAATAAGCTTCTTATTGGAGGCTCTGTTTCCTGAGAGTAATTTAGCATTCAGTCAATTCGAAGAAATAAAGAGGTTTTGTTTACTTCTGTTAGTTTCAATTAACTTTTTCGCGGAATTATTTTTCTGATCGCGTGGAAAGTTCCCTGCGCAACTGCTGCATAATTTTGCTTGCAACTTCTGCAGTAATACTTCGCAATTTGCAGCAATTTTTCTTCCATTTTGCGTTCTAGATTCTTAGCTGCCGTCAATTAATTTATTTATTCGTTTATTATGAACACGCAGTATTTCTTTCGATATAAATGATTCTCGAAATAAAGAATTAAAAGTAATTCTTGTTTTGGTGTCTTTTACTCTCCTTACTTTATTTTTTATTATTGTCACGCTGCAGATAATATTCTCGGGAACAAGTAAAAATTTATTTGAACATTAATGACGTAGCTGTGCGTTATTACAAGTAATACTGAAACGAGTTGAAATTTAAATATCATATTTTAATGAGAAAGAAATGCAGGATATTGTACAAAAGTATAAATCAATGAAATTTGTTATTTCAAGAGTATTAATTCCCGCGCTAAAATATTCTCGGTAATAAGCTTATTATTACATGTGATACTTTTTTACTTCCCGTCGTTTAAAAAAGTAGTTTGTTTAATGCAGTTGAGAATTTGCAACAACGGTAATGATAAATAATCCAGAATCATACGCAACGAGGACAAACAATGTGGGAATTAATTGCACTACTGATACAATGTTACCGATCGGCATTCACGATAATAATTAACGAAAGATATATGCGATAATAATTAATGGAAAAATATACATGTACGTTACGTAGCAATAAAGATACGTGAAATTCGATAATTTTGCTTTATTAAGCAAAACGTATTAATATTCACATTTTAAGTCAGCTATCATACTTTTCTACATTAATTGAATCTTAATTGAATCAATAACAATTAATACGACATGGAAAGGTTAATGCAAATTTAATACAGGCATAATTATCGTAACTAGCGTTCCTTTCGTTTCGGCATAGCGCGTCAGATATTATTTATTTCGAAAATGTAAAAAAGCTTTTCCTTCCCGCGTTGCTGTTTCTTCGATATTCGCACACGCGACTTTTCCCTCCTTCCTTTCTCTTTCTCAATTTCTACATCATGACGCGTTAATACGCGGCGGATAGCGTATACAATGTAATTAAATTTTAATGAGACTTCTTCGCCAGGGCAGAGCTTCCGTTTTCCGTTTCCAGAAATAGGCCAGCCAAATAATTTTGCGCGAAATTGATAGGCAGAGGAACGAGTTAACTCCTCCACGCTAATAATTTCCGTAAGCTCGCGAAGATAGAATTTGCGGAATAAAGCTTCGTTGCCTGGAAATACGGTGCTATCTTAAAACCTACGTACACGCGCATACTCGCTCCAACATTATTCCCAAAACAGAGAAACGCGGAACGAACTTACCACGTTGACGAACAATTTCTTCTCCCTCAATTAACCAAGAGATAATACGAAATAACGCGCTGTGATCGCGAAATCGCGTCTCTCGCGCTCTGTGAATCCCTCGACCTTATTCCGCTTACCTGGAATGGGAGTTATCAAAGTATCAAAGAACGAAGCTCGCAAATGTGTAATCGCGCCGAATCCCCGGCGCTCGCGAGGGAACGAGTCGAACGTTTCGAACAAACGGAGTGTCGACGACAGGTTTCGCCGAGTCGAGCCGAGTTTGCAGCGCGTTGCGATTTTGCGCACGACGGAAAAACTGATTGTGTCGGCGCTGTCAATCACGGGCGGTGGATATAAAAGCGATTACCGAAACATCACTAATGTGATTTTCCCGACGAGCAGAGGCAGCCTTTGCGGTGTATCGGCGGGGCGACGCCGGTGACTCTTGCTTGCTTTGCTCGAACGGGGCTGAAATTCATTGTTTCGGAACTAAACGAACGAAAGCAACGAAAAAAAAGAAAAAAAGAAAAAAAAAGGAAAAAAGGAACAAAAGAAAGAAAGAAAGAAAAGGGAGAAAGGACGGAGGGGAGATTGAGAGCGATGTCCCTTTTGCGAGGATCGGAACATCGACAGAAACGTCATCTCGGGGGTAACGTGATTCGCGTATCTCGTTCCGTCCTGCTGATTCAAACCCAGCACAGTGACAAAGGTACACGACCTGTAGGATAATCGAGAACTCTGTTCGGTCTGTCGTAAGGTTATTTACCTGAGCAAACCGTTCGATAAAAAGAACGCGCCGTGGCACACAGCCTGCGACCACGTGAGACGCGGTTTAATAATTTCGCACAGTCTTTGTGCACGTACGTGCGATTGGAGTGTCGCCTGGTGTTGGAATATCATTGTACATTTTTCACGACGCGCGCGACCCTGATAGACACGACAACTCTGTTCTACGGATCGTTACACTCGACCTCGGGATTACACGTTGCCTCGCACACGTTCGCAACGACGATACGTTCCCCGCTGTACTCGTAAATCATTCGCCTCGTGGAGGAGAGAAACATCATCGGGCGAATGTTTAGCAGAGGAAAATGTTAATTCACTTCGAATTTTCCGTGTCGCGAGTCGAAAGTTGCAACGAATTATGTGTTTTCGTCGTCGGGTTTCCCTCGGATCGCCGAGGCATTAAAAGTTCGCGGTCGCGAGCTTTCCAAGGTCCCTCGCCGGTTATTATTTATAACGAGGCCAAGTGTACCGAGCGAGGAAATGGCGGATTCAATTTTTCCACGGGAGAGTTTCACGATTTCGCGGAATCGCGTCTCGTTTAAGCATATTTTCTTTAGAAGTCGTCCGCCTTCAACGCGAGCAACGAGCCGCGGGAATTTGTCATCGCTCGACTGTGTATCTCCATGCTGTTATGCCTTCGGCTGGAAACGGAAAGTCGAATTCTGCGTGTGCATGCATTACCCGCAGCGTAATGAAAATACCGAAGCAACTTGCTAAATTAACATAATTACCCAGCCTGGCGGCCGGTGTGTATCGCCTCTTACCATTAATTTCCCAGTAATAATGAAATTATAAGACACCGCCTGGGAAACTGGTCTTAATGACACACGCAATATGCACGCTGCTTAATTAGAAAATGTTTTACGCGATACCTTAATTTACAATGTCATTTGTATTTAATTTCTATGAAATTCTACGCGACGTTGTTTGCATCTCCCGACAAGAATTTTTCAATATTGTGCATCTTTATTAATAAAATATTCCGTGCCGTTTATGTTCACGGATGCAACACGAGACTTTTGACTTTTAACGCTCGTTGCGTTCTTCCTCTGTTTGATTGAAAATTACATTTCTACGTTTTCATCGATTCTTTCAAAGTATGTTGTTCCAATCATCAACATTATCGAGAACAAACACTCTGCATCAACACATTTCATTTGCAATTTGTAAAAATTTTATTCCTTAATATCGGATTGCGTTGATACTTTTTTCTTTTATCATTACGTCTTTCACGTAAATTCTTCACCAGTAATGGATGTTTCCTTTTACGTATATAAATTATCTTTATGTATCATTACGTCTATACTACAAAAAGAGCTTAGTGAAATTCTAAACCAAAGTTTTCATCAAGACATGAAATACAAAATTTGACTTAAAAAAAGAGATAAATTGAATTAAATCAATTTATGATTTAAAAAAATACTCAAGTGTCTCGATGGCCAAAAGAAATGTAACATTTTTAAATAAACTGGCAATTTTCTTAATCCTCATTTACATACGTACAATTTAACAATAATAAAATAACGAGGTTGTTTTATTAACCGAACATTTTCGTCTCCCTCGTTTGCCTAATTCGGAAATTAACAGGTGTATTAATATTTACAGTATTTACAGCGACAAATTATTGCTCGATCCTTAATGAATCAGTAATCCGTCAAAGCAACAGATTAACAAATTTCACAACGTAGCTCTCGGCTACAAATTCCTCCCTCGTTACCGAATTACGTTACTTTACTCGCACGCGCGACCATTTTTCCGTCGTGTCCTCGTCGCAAAAGACATTTTCGGGTCGAAACGAGTCACGCCTCGATTCTGGATTCACAGCCGCGTACGCATGCACGTCTGGCTCTGCTCGGAACGTTTCGAGTTTCGAAAGCTTTTGTTTGTCATTAGCGGCGCGGCGTATCGCGGCGGGCAAAGTCCGCGTGCTACGCGCTCTCGAGCTTATTACTTTATTGGTATATTACGTGACGCTTTCACGGGCGTAATTATAATTAATGCGAACGAAAGCAGAGCGTCGGGGGCGTCATTTGGAAGAGTGGCCATTATTAAGGGCGCAACGCGGTCACGCCAGTGTCACTGTCAGTGCGTGCTCGTTGGTAATTCTTTGGCGTTGATAACCGGCGCGCCGTGCCATTAGGTGGTAGATTTTATTGTCCACCCCGGGCTCACCCCAGTCCCGATAATCATCACGATACCTTAGCCTGCGCCACCCCTGGCTGAAACGCGCGCACACGTGACGGAAATGTACGCCAGTAATCAGTATACGACGCACCTGTGCGATATACGTACGCGGTGTTCTACCAGTTTACCCTGACCATCCTGAATATCCATCCCTACCCTCTGCTTCGAGTCTCGCGTCGCGATCGAACCGAACGTTCGACGGAGAAATTGTTTCCTTCGGCCTGATCGATACGCCTTAATTGAACGCTTTATTCTCTGAAGCTGCGCACAGTTATAGAATTCGTTAGATCGTGGCGGATTCCCCCCGAATGGAGAGGAATTTCGATGTAAGGGTGAAAAGTGTCAAATCGAGACATCGAAGCGTTTTGATTAATTTTTTTTTCTCACTGGATGGATCGTCGAATCGTTTTTTTCTTTTTTTTTTTTTTTATTGCAGTCTCGGTACCTCAAAACGTTTATATTTGACACGTAGTTGGATTATTTTGTCACGTGGAGGCATTTCTTTTTCTATAACTCTTAGATAAGAAACGCTTAAATCTGAATGCGTGGAACGTGCGCAATTGACGAATCATTAACGTAATTACGAATTGTTTGTGAAATTGTTTTGGGAAGCATTTATTAAATTAAAGATAAACAGTTATTTTGGTACGAGTGTTTGCGCAAAAACAAAAATCAACTCGGTAACATTATATTAACCCACACGACGGGTACATTTTATAAAATTCCGATAATTAAATTAACGTTGAAGACAAACGATTAATTTCGCACAGGTATCAAATTTTCTTCAATTAATCTAGCTAACGTTTCGTTTGCAATTCTTTTCAATCAGTTCTTTAATATCGGTCTTTAAAATTACGAAAGGAAATTTCAAACATTCGCTCAACACTTTTCCGTCATTACGTCTTCCATCCAGTTTCTATAATCTCGAGTATTTACAATATTGCGAATAATAAATTATCGCTCAATTATTAATACGTTAATCAGAAGTGTAACAAACGTGACATTTGTCCCTTCAAGTGGTTTCGTTACGTTCGCATGTACCTTTTCCTTGCAAGCATCTCGATTAGTTCGCGGTTTTGAAAAGAGGAAAGTTAAATGTATGTAAACATGGGAGAAGAGCGAACGAGATGAATAAGAATGGGAAAATACCGTGTTACCTGAATATATGATACTCACGTAGCAAATCCGACGCACGTGACAGAGTCGTAGATGCAGAGATTATTTCTGACGCCCCGATCTGTTAAGAAGCTATCTTTGGACGACTATCTTTGATTTCAACGTACAAGCAGCATTTAGAAATAGCGACGATTGTTCAAAGAAGGTAAAGAAATTTCTTTGTGAGAAAGAAAAGACACGTGCATTGCAGTACGTGCATAAATCTCATAAAATGTCATTGTACACGACACGTTCAGAACGCAGTGAGATTATTATCTCGTGGTCATCTAACAGATACTATACATACACTGGATTTAAAAGTTAAAAACGTTTGTGTTAACTTACGAATATTTGTTATGTTTATATATTAATAGTGTATTTAATACTGACGAACAATTTCACATAATATCAAATGCCTGAAGTATAATTTCTATGACTTTTAACCTTTTAATCTTCTACCGGGATTTAATTTTTTTAATTACATTTTCAAAGGTGCGAACGAAAACTTTTGAGTCTTGTATCGTTGTAGAAAAATCCTTATTATGACTATTATATACTGCTAATTACTATGACTTTACTATAATTAATTTTAACTTTATTGTAATTGAAATATTGCAATGAATAAATGTTGAACACATTCGTAATGAAGGGAAATAACAAAATTTTTTAACTTATTCATCACGATATAAACATGGTCGTGTTTAATAAAGTGTGATTTAATTTTTCTAAGTTTGAAATACAATACACGAATATAATACCCACTTAAGTTCAATCATCGAGATGCCTATTTAAGTTTTAGATATATATAGTACGTTACTTCTTAATCTTCTTAATTTCGAAATGTAGTAATACTAAGAATTCTCAAGAAGCGGGGATGAGCATCGGTCTAACTGGATTATTAATCAAGATTATTTCTTTCACAACACTAAAAGGGTCAATTACGTGAACCTCGCGTTTACAGTTTTTTGCCTCGCTGAACCAGAAGTACACTTTCCCTCGACGAATACTCTAGTCAATTGAGCTGGTCAGACGGATTCTCTCCCCTTGTGTTTAACATCCGAATGGTTGCCGCCTACGCGAGGCCAGCGACATTTTTCTTCTTAAACGGAACGATACGTCTTTATCAACACGATGCCATAACTAATGTAGAAAACAACTTTGACGACACACGGTCTGCGTACGAACGGTTGAATGGGACGATGCTTTCAGTCATAGTAATAGGTCCCAGTATACATATCTGGATGTCATGAATAACAGCACGGTCGGTGGAACATCTGTTTTCTATTAAATCCTAGTTTTCTATTAAACGCCCACTTCTTTAGCCGCAATTACATGTGCCGATTGGATCTAAGATTGAACAAACTTCAGTTTATTACAACGATTTTCTTGTAACACGGTTAGGCGAAGCGGCCTTTTGGTCATTGCCTTTGAAATTGTTATCATTAACTGATAATCAACTAACAATTATATACACATACATTTTTTTTATCAGTGACTTTCTGATGAGTTAAATGCCACTTTAAATGGCAAAACAATTAAACGTCCATTTTTATTAGTAACATTTCCAGTGAAGTAGTTAAATATCCGTTTCTTTTAATTTTCGTTTTGTATTAATAAAAGAGTTAAATATCTGTATTTGTAACATTTTTTTCTTTTACAGAATCTGTTCTTGAAAAATCGCATGTATCGGGTTTTCTAGGAGCCACAAGTTTGCCCTTGCTTAAATAAAAATGAATAGGAAGACGTGTGTATCCTCATGAAACAACAATAAAAATATTCATGATTTTGAAAGTCTCATAAACATGTTGTAGCGATTTTATTGTCACACATAGCTAGCGATTTTCATCTACTTTCAAAATTAAACGAACATTTAAAGGGCCAACATTTCAGCTATGATGAAGAGATGAAGAAATGATTCTGGTAAAAAAAGATACTGACTTTCTTACAAAAATCAATGCAGTGTTGGCGAAAGTGTATCGCGATGTGCGGTGATTACGCAGAAAGATAAGTAGGTAACTTTAAAAATGGAGACTATAGCTTTATTTTTACTGTTGTTTCGTAAAGATGTATTTTGCTGTTTTGTATTCTTTATTTAAACAGAGGCAAAAGTTTTCAGCCTCTCCTCGTGTTCACTTCGTGTTTGCAAACACAAATATTGCACTGTTTCAAAATACACTCATTGTAAAGTAAATGTTTTACGCGCCGAGAGGAAAAGATATCGACCCTTTCAGGAACGTGTATCAGTAAAAAATCATAAAAGCTCCTTTCAAAACACGTTCGAGTATCTATCCTTCCAACAATGCCATTTTAAAATGACGATAGTAATTACTGTTCGAAATCTGAAGATCCGAGAAGTATCCTCTTTGTCGCGCGAAATCCGTGCTTGAATTACATTGTTATCTGGAAGAGAGGGACCTCAGTCGCTGAGATTTACAGCCGTCCGCGGATTATTTTGCGAGTTCGAGTTCCAAGATGGTTCCGCGCGATTATTTCAGGGATTTTAAGATCCACCAATTTCGAACACTTATATTTCCGTGTAAGCGCGCATGTGTCCGAGATTTCAAGTAGTTTATCACACTCGTTCTGTGAACTCGCAACTCGGGGGAATTTGTTGGGAATTATGCAACGTGTGACATTGCTCTTGTAGGAAGAAAAAAGTAGCGTCAACGGCGCGAAAGAGTGATTTGAGTGAACATAATACTGGAACGAAACCGTGACATTTTCAATGGTCGGGCAAAAATCATCGTTGGATGTTTAGCTCCGAGCAAAAATTGTTTTACCTCGTTAACGCGTGAAATTTTGTACAGATACTTTCCGAGAGAGTGTTTTTTCCTTCCTTTTCGCAGAAGGAGAAAAACGAAAGGAGGGAAATAAACATTGACAATTCTTACGTTTTATCTTGTTACGCGGCAAAGTCACCGGAGCAAGTTAGAGAAGATCTTTCAAATTCCGCGAAATCGTGCTCCCGTTTCAGGGCTGCGAGCTCCGAGAGCCGGGAACAATTTTCGCAGCTTCAATGGACTCTGCTGCACCGGCCTGTTTTAATAAACTGCTGTATCGCCAGTTACGGTTTAGGCAATTACTCTCTTAGGGGATATTGCAGAAACTCCACGGACAACGCACGAACACACAACGATCATTTGTGAACAATATTGATTGTATTACGGTAACGTGTATTCTACGAATATAATATCGTTTAATTAACAGTCGAGCAGCGGTGATAGATCGCGAGTTATTGTAAACACGAAGAATTACAATCGTTGCAACTGCGACGAAAATTCGCAGGCTGCCGCTGTAACGAGCTGTATAACGCTGTATTATTATCGTTTCCGCCGATACAATCGAGAACTCGCGGTGTAATAAATAGTGGCCGATCGGCGATTCCACCCCACTCGGTTTCTTTCCACCCATGTCGACCCATTATTTTTGCGAGATAATCCAGCGCGTGGTTGTTGCGAACACGTAAAGGCCGTGCGTCACGGAATGCTCCGCGGCGTTAAATAAAGCCGGAATTAGAATCCAATTATGGTAATGTCTCG
Organism: Melipona quadrifasciata; assembly: GCA_001276565.1. Classification (NCBI taxonomy): domain Eukaryota; kingdom Metazoa; phylum Arthropoda; class Insecta; order Hymenoptera; family Apidae; genus Melipona; species Melipona quadrifasciata. Next base: position 540,227 of record KQ435696.1, on the reverse strand, counting down.
GTAAATATAAAGAACGTAATTACTAGCTTAGAGGCATTCCGCGGAGTGGAAAATACAGCGCAGTTCATATTTACCCTTATCGTGTCCTCGGTGGCTATTAATCACGGGGGTCGGAGTCGATCATTACCTCTACAGCCGGCGAGGGTTATCGCGAATTTGTAATTATAGCCTCCTAATATCTTCCTCATCAGGATAGTAATCATGGCCACCAAATGTCCCTAGTTGACCGAGATTGTCCCCCAATCCCCGATATTCCCCATTCGTGACAGATGCAGGCGAGCTTTCAGGGAGATAAATGATGTCAAAAACGCGTCTGATCGTCCAGTCGTTTCACCGGCGTGTCCTCGCCAACCTCGTGCGTGTGTGTACGATAAATAATCGGCCCAAGTTTCGTGCAACGTCTGACCGTGTGTTTGCGAACGTTTGACTCTGTGTTTGAATCTGTATCACTTTGTGCGTGAGCGGACACGCGCTTTGTTCACAGGCGTACGATACGAAGCTCGATCGAAAAGTTTTTGCCATTTTCAATGCACCGTTCTGGAAACACGTTCGATTGGAAAATCGTTGTTTCCTGTTGTTGGCGCGCCTACTCTTTGGCCTACTCTGCTCTGCAATTTATATTCAGATTAAACGCGTAATTTAGATTCGACAGTCAATTGATTAAGTTGCAATTTGCCGGATTTGTAATTTGCGCTGCGATAATGTACCGGCTAGGGGATCGTTCTGCTCGCTCGATAATTTTTAACTAAAGGTAACGCTGTAATTGTGCCATAATTATCGTATTCGCCAGACACCTGTAATCGTTTATACCCTTTCCGAGAATTTAAAAAATCACGAAAGGATGTACGAATTCTTTGTCTAAACTTTGTACATTAAAAAATACGCGGTCCTAATTTCAAATTTAATCGTAACTAGCCTGAGACTTTACGTGCTAATTATAAAACTAGGCTCGATATTTTCTAACTTGCATTTGGAATACTTTTTTAGTAGATCTTTCATATTATTCGATATTTAGTATTTGATAAAAGGAACGATAATTCTAATAATAATTATAATTCTGATTATATTCTATTCTTCACTCCTGAAGTGCAAATATAACTAAACATATTCAAACTTTATTTCTCAATAACATTGGAAGAACAGTTTTTCCATTTTAAATTAAATAATAGCAGATGTTTGGAATTTTCGTATTCTCAGCTCCAAATATGTTGATAATGATTGTGAATGAATTCTTATCGCGAGTGTGAAGGTGCTACGTATCTTATTTTCATTATAATTCAAATTTGTTCGTGACTTGAAACTTCTATTATACATGTATAGCGGTAAGAATTTTTATTATATAATTAAAATTTTTAAAAATTTCTAGATTGGTAACAGTCCTCGTACAATTACAATTTTACTCGAATATTTTCTCTAAAAATAGTTACGTAATATTTTGATTACTTTAACTACATACGTTTTATTAGCGACGTGTTACTTAATTTTTTATGATGTATTCTATGTAATTTTCTTCATTTTCATCTATATTATGCTTAAATCATTATTATAAGAAAAATATATTTCACTATAAAACATGTGTATATATTTCAATCTTTGTTTTAAATTTTTCTTGAATTCACGCAACAGTAACTTAGAGCTATTTGTCATAGTCGAGAGAATTAGATATTTGTTCCCGCTTTACAAAGAAATTAAAAGTTTTCGAGATGTTAAATTAACACTTAATTTAAGTTCAGTTAATGTTGATATTTGCGAAAGAAAAGTTACATATACTGCTGGAAGTACATGCATACATGTAAATATGTCAGCATATAAGAGTATAGAAATATGGTAAGTAGGGTTCTTAATAGCAAACAGTACATACACTTTGAAAGTTTATAATGAAAGTTTGGAAAGTAGAACATGTTTAGAAAGTAATATACATATAATTGGACTATTTATTCTGAAAGTAGTATAAGTTCATATTTTGAAGAAATTGGGAAAACGAAAAATTTACATATGCCTTAACGTAAATTTTTATTACATAATATTACAGTTTATATTTATAGTTTCAAATTTGATTAATACATATAATTATGACAAGCGTTTGCTTACAGTGTCAATGAAAATGTTTTGTATAATACACATTGTATTATAAAAATATAATATTTTATTTTATAAAAATTTTTTATAACAAGTTTCTGACTACTACATTATATATGAATATAGAATGCTTGTGTCATTAGAACGAATGATAAAATTGCAGTTTACTCTTATCTCATTTATAAACAATCCTTATATATACGTATTTCGCTTATCTTTCTCTCATGTAACGTGAAAAAAAGTTGCAGAATAATAAAACGGTTAAAAGCGATTTAAATCCAATTTAAATCGCTTTAATCCCTTAAGCTCCCTAGTATTACGTTTGTCATCTACTAATTTAAAATTCCATCTCTACAATATCACATACTTGGATTTTATATATCTAATTTCTTGTCGCATATCAAAATATAAGTTTCTTCCTCCAAAAAGATAATTTCAAAATTCTGCAACTTCTTAGTTGCTTTATAAAATTGTTATTTGTCATAACGAACTGATTGTATAAATAAAATAAAACTGCATTTTACCTCGATACATTTATCTAAAGCGTTCAAAAATTCTAAAAACCGATCCTTCAGACTACGAGTATAATACTTTCAACTCGCGTTCGTATAAAACCGTATTCATACCACTCTGACTCAAAAAATACAGAGACGGACGAAAGTATTCGCACACTCGATGAAAAATTGTCTATATTTTAAACTGTTGTAACTTCGTAAAATAAAAGTCATACGACACAATCCAGTTGACCTCATTTTGAAGCGTGAAACTTCCACCTCAACAGTTCAATGTTTTGTTAAAAACATTTGATTAGATTGTGTAACAAGTGGGAAAAGCAAGGATACCTTTGTTTTTGGAAAAATGTAAAAATTCAAAAAAACAAAAGGATTTTTTTTTCAATGATTGAATCTACCATGATGTTCAAGATTTAAGTCTCTTCCTTGCGACGATCTCTTCAAATTTGCTGTACGACTTTTTCTTCGCCAAACTTTGAACGTTGGAGCTAAATAACGAAATGTTAGGATTTCTTGAATTTTTGTCTATTCTCAGTCTTCAAGATTGTGATAAATCTAATCATAAAAAAATATTTCAGCGATTTTGGAGGCGTCCAAATTTTTACAGTTTTCGACAACCTTCGAAAAAAGAAGAAAGCTCGAGATTGATAAAGTAGAGATAACGTGTTTTAACCTCTTATGCTGGAATGACGTGCCACGCACGTCGAGAATTTTTTGTCCCAAATTGCAACATTTTCTCAGTTTTAAGTATACTTAAACGTAACCCAGGCAAAATAAATGATAAGTTTATTACTTTTCTATCCAGTGATGTCGTACCGACGAGTTCAAAAGAAGAAGAAAGCGACGAATTATTGTATACGGTTCGGTCACTCGTTATGGTCCGCGAACCAGTTGCCAGCGCAAGGGGTTAAAACGAAGCCGACTGAAGTTCCGTAGAATTTTGTTTCGCCAAGTTTAGACAGTTTAAAACATCTGAGGATAATTTCTCAGCTTTCGAATACTTTCGCACGTAAGTTATCAAACAAATCGGGAATCGTCCGATGCTCCCGGTGAAAGGACGAGAAAGAACGACGGTTTACCGTTCCTCCAACGTGAACACCACGGCGTTCAAAATCCTAGCGTAAATACATCGGGGGTTGGTAAACACCCTGTATATCGTTAAGCAAAACCCTCAGCCACTTTGTCCCCCGAGGGACGAAGTGCGTGGCTGCGGGTAATTGTGTGCGTGGTCGTGTTCCACCGCCCGTTCTCGCAGCCGAGCCCATCGTCGCTGATCCCTGACGTCACTTCCGCCGGCCGCGATGGCTCCCTCTTTTTAAGATCTGACATAGATTGGGGGAGCAGGAACGAAGCTGCTCGTGCATGGAGTTTTACGGTTCGCCTTTGTTTGTCGTTCTTACAGTCCCGCTGAAGGAAACGGACAAAGCACAGAGCGGCGCGGAGAGACGCGAGGAAGACGCGTGGAACAACGACGGGGAGAAATTTCACGTCCGACGTTTTTATTCGTCTGACACCAACTGCGTGCTCCGGCGGTGTTCGTCGTGGAGCGAGGGAAACGGATTCCATTTGCAAAAACGAATCGCGCTTGTTTCGACTTTTTGACAGCAGCCGGCTCCTTGTCAGTTTATTTCGCGCGCGTTAACTTGCCTACTGCCTTCTCTCTCTCTCTCTCTCTCTCTCTCTCTCTCTCTTTCTCTTTTCCTTTTTTGTAGCTCTGGATTAACACACCGGCTTTTATGGGTTTCCCTCAGTCGGTCGAGTTTTATGGCGAACCGTGAAACGCGAGCGAGGGATAGAAACGAAGGACGGAAAGGAACGAGTTGACGAACGTGGATGGATAAATTCCGGCGGAGATTAATTTGGATTTGTTTGGGAAAACAGTTTTCAGGCTATTCGGAACAAAGCTAGGGCGTGGTTGCGGATTACACCGATCGCTTAAGTCAAAGTTACCACGGTAAATAGTAAATAAGAGTAACCGTGGGGATCTCTCTAATTGCGGACCTCAAACTGCCGCGAAGTAAATTGCAGACCGTGGAATAATAGCTTGCTTTCCTTTAATCCGTTGGAGAATGACTCTCGTTTTAAAGCACGAAACGTTACGCGAAAAAGCGAGTCGCTCGGGTTAGCGCGCGTGCATCAACACCCAAAAAATTTAAGACAGTCAAGGGGTAGTTCTTAAGAACGAAAACGAGATTGCAGTAGAATCTCGTCATGGGCAGATGAGAATCTTAGTCTAATAACTAACGAGCCTCAAAGTAAATGTGCAAATATGTAGGAAAAATATGTAAATTTGTACGGATTCTTAAACTAAAAAGAATATGTACTAATTTTTGAATTATATCAATTACTAAAGGATTTGGAAAGGATTCACCAGATTGACACTTTTTACGTATTTAGCTTGAACAAAATTGTATCTTTGACGAAAAGATAAATATATTTGTACAGTGAAGGGAACAGTTGTACCTGTGACAATAGAAAATTGTCAATAATTTAAATTACCTTCGTAAAAAAAAAAAAAAAATTATATAATACACACATATGATACACTTCGTTTCATTCTACTTTGACAGCTGGGAATTTTAAAGTGAGGATACTTTTTCCCTCGAAGATTCAAACGTGAAAAAACATTAAAAAATTACTCATGATTAAATCTACTATTATCTTGGAGATTGAAATTTTTCCTTTATGACGAGCTCTCGAGCAATTTTTATTTTTTATTAAATTTAAAATATTAGACAACGAAATATTAAGACTTCTTGAATTTTTGTCATTTCAACTGTCCCAATATTCAACACTGAATAAAATGGTGAAAAATACATCGTATAATCGTCAAGTTTTAAAGAGTCCTATAGAGGAGAGACAATATTTAAAATAATGGTAGATCTAGTTGCGAAAAAAATTTTTTAATATTTTTATATACATTCGAATTTGCGAGAATAGAGAATTCTCGTTTACCCACCCGCTACGCAATGTGAGGTCATTTTCGAAAAAATGAACTCTCGACTGTCCAAAGTAGAGGCTTCGCGCTTTCGGATGAGACCAAGTGGTTCGTTGCATGATCTTTTTTTTATAAAATTATATCAGTCTAAATTATCGATGATTTTTTGTGCTCGTCACCGTATAATAAAATTACGCTTTCTTTGTAATACGTATACAAAATTATAATACAGAATTATACTTTTTGTAATAATTATATTTATACTTTTTCACAATATATTAACATTAATCTGATTTTTCTGACATTTCTAAGATTAAGCAGCAATTATGACATAAAGTCCTGTACTTAATCTTTTCGTTTCTGATCTCCATAACGTGTTCATAGTATCTTTCTCCATCTGGCGTTGTATCTTTTATTATTTGACTGTTTTCTCTGTCAAAATCTTTATTGCACGCGTGACATACTATATTTATATTTAAATTTCTGTTCTACTTTCTGGTCTTAATTAATTCATGAGCTAATTCTTGCAGGAAAATTCGTTGTTTATTCATTTTCGCAAGAGTCAGCTTCGCGTGATCGTTCACGCGTCTACTCGACATCACGACACACAGTTCGTTCATTTTTTCTTATGCACAGCATTTCTGAATGTCAAACTTACCGCAATAAATAAATTACGAAAAATTCCTCACGGATGGAAAATAGTTTTAATTTAACGTTATCCAACTTTGTGGATTCACCTCCCCTTAGAAGTTTCAAAGTTACGTAACACGCATGCAAGTGGAGCGAAATACCTCCGTCTAATTTTATGAAAGTCGAACGCAAGTGAAAGCTACGAACTTATTTAATCGAGTTGATCTTGCTGTGAGAAATATTGCCTACTGTCTACACTCGCAATTGTATTCACGCGTGTACACGTAGGTACATGATAATTTTAAATACACCTACGCGTGTAAAATTATATAGCCGTCACGTGCGAATTTGACAAAGCGAAAATACATACAATTTCATATTGTAACTAACGCACGTCCGTGTGCAGTTCATGCTAGTGAATTTTCGTCCATTTTTATTTCACTGACCTAGCGCACCAGTGGATAGATACACGTCTACAGGATATCGAATTAGTTCGTTAAGCTTGAAAGTGGATTTTACGAAGGCCCTCGCGGATCGACCTCAAAAAGCAGTAAAGAATGACAAACGTCGGAGTTTGTGTGTATGTTGGTACGCTCTGAAAAAAATGCACGACATAAAATGGCGGCTTTTGCGGTCCTCGTTGAAATGACTGAAGTACGTCGCGGTTTGTCGAGCAAATGGTCAATGCTCGGTCGTGTGGTTTAGAATTAACAGAATCTAACAATATACGTTATATATTGTAAACGATACTATTAAAATTCCCGGTGAAACGGCGACCTGTTTCGTGGGAAAATCTAAACTAAAGTCTCTAAGTTTTCTGTCTACCGATAATTAAGTGATTCAAGTAATTAAAAATTGAAACTTGTCTATTTTTCTTCTCATTAGATGTTTATTTACATTATGTCAAAATGTAAATGGTTATAATTATAAATTATGAATATAATAATTACAAATTATGAATTTATAACTATAACAATTGTTATAATACATGTTCTAGTTATAATTATGTTATAGATTATTAAAGATGTGAATGAACCGTTCATGCTGTATTTAAACATACACATACATTTTTTAATAGTACTTAATTTAAGATTTTTTCAAAGATTATATCCAATCTTACAAATTGACTGTGAAATGTAATTATTATTATTAGATAATAATAATGTGTTGATTGATATTGAATCTATTTAAATATTCAAATAATTGATAGTGATTCAAAAAAATTGCACGACTTGTACCCCGGTACGATTCGTCTCACTGAAAGGCCCAGAAGTAACTGTTCTGACGAGGAAGTGAAGACGACTTTTTTGCCATAAAATTTTATTGATATGCAAACATTTGAATCGATACAAAACAAAAACGAGCGAGGCGCGATCGCTCAGTACCAAACGCCACTCCTACTCGAGGTCTATGCCACGCCCCCTCACGAATCACGTGACCCAAATCGACCAATCGCTAATTTTCGTTGCATTAGCGTTGCACCTGAAAGAGACCCGACTTTCTGGGTTACCCCCGCTAAAATCACTTTCAGTGATAATAATTTATTTCTCAAAATATTTCTACAGACACTGTTAATATAGTAATATTAACTGATTTGTTAATATAGTATAATCGCGTAGTGACAGAATTTGCAGTTTTCGATTTCATTTGACACTCAATTTTTTATTTCATTATAATTTCAATTTTTGATTTAATTGCCAGATTTTAAAGTGAAAACGTTTCGAACATGTCGCGATATTTTATACTATTCGTGATATTTTCGTACTGACATCATTTTTAGGTCATGAATGGTCATAAATAAACTACAAAAAAATCAATATCAATTTGAAAAAAAATACAGATAACTTCTCTGCAACTCTCTCGTCGGTCCCTGTATTTGACCGTACGTAAAAATATTATATATTTGAAGAATTTCTATCTCGTAAATCCCTGTACCGTGCAAAACAAATAAAATATCAGTTACGTTTTTTTCTTTCTTTTTTTCCAAATATTTGTTAACTAACCTCAACGACAATATTTACTACAAATCTTACAACAAATATTTTCCTTTTGATTCAAGGTTATTTGTTGAAAATCCTGCTTTAAAAGGTAATTTCACAAAGTGCATTAATGGCGCGAACTACCAACACGCGGCAATAGTTGCGTCAATATTTGCAATTGGAACGCTTGAGAGATTAAGCATTGACGAAGTTCGTGTCAGGCAGCACTAGTTCAATTTTATGCAAATAGAACAAAAATAAAAGTTGATATACAGAGATGGACGGAAGTATTCGCGCACTTGATGGAAAATGATCGATATTTAAAATTGCGTGAAATCTCTAGTTTACCAACCTCGAGCCCTTTTTATTCAAAGATTGTTACATCGTGCAGCAATCTGTACAATTTTTTTAACCATTTTATTGAACTTGAAACATTGAATGACAAAAATTCAAGAAACCCTGACACTTTGCTACTTAACTCTAATGTTCAAAATTCAGTAAAATCAGGGAAAAAATCGCACAGCAATGTTTAAGAGATTATTGGAAAGGAAACATTAATCTCTAGAACCATGGTAGAATTTTTCAATTTTCGTGGAAAATTTTCTTGCTTTGAAAAAAAATCTTTGAAAAAATTAACATAAAGCTCGGATCGGAGACTTCAAGGTTGAATTATTATACGACTTGTTTTATGAAATTATAACAGTTTAAAATGTTAGATAATATTTCATTTAGTGTACGAATGCTTTCGTTCTATACGTCATTTGTTTAAATTAAATTAAAGACTTCAACAGAACAAGTATAATACAGTGTTCATTAATAAACTCGGTTTTGAATTATTTTGTTTCATTGAACATATGTAAAAAAGGGATATGCGCTAGATAATTACGCGATAATTTTAAAATAAACAGATTTATAAAAATTTATATATTAAATTACGTTGAACTATATTAAAGAAACAACGAGATGTTTGTATTGAAATATTCTTTTGCAATTACAGTTCATGCAATGCATTATATTTCACCAAGATAGATTATTTTGTTCCTCAATTTCAATTTTTGAATTTTTCAATTTTGTTATTTGATTTTCCTAACTTTTCAAATGATGCACAAGCCTCGCAAAAAGATATTAATCATCGCTTTTGAATATGTAATACGACAATTAAATATTGGATAATTTAAATAATAATGTTCCAGAAGTAATTACTTGATCAGCTTTCGTCACCAGAATGTCATCGATTTAAACAAGTGATGAATAAATTCGAATTAAAGCAGACACAAAAAAGGAAATAACGTGATGACAATAAGGTACAGGCGGTTTGCGGTAACATAGATTTATACGAAGCAGTTACACAGAATGCGACATTTAACGGCATTTAACTGTACGAGAATTTGCACGAGTTCATACGGTAGTTGGAAATAAAATTTTATCATTAATTTTATTGTCGCACGGTGGTAAGACGGAGAACTATTTTGTGTAGATAATTTAAACGAACAATTTACGTTAACAAGCAATTCGAACGTAATACTTTTTAAATACAAAAGCAAACACGAAAAAATTCGCGATGTATTTATGGCAAATCGCTCATCTACCCCTTATACTGAGTCCACATTGCAATTTGCGAATAATTCGCAAACTATGCACAGCGGTATATCGGAAACTAAACATCCGTTTAACAAATGTCCAGAACTACAAAAAATATTTTCTTTTTGTGCTTGAATCTTTTACTTTATGTAATTCCTAAATTTCATCAAACGTGGAACCTATTAAATTTCAATAATTTCCCTCTTAAATTTTCACGAATAAGGTTTATTTTCTTGTAATCGATAACTTTTTTGTATCATTCTTTTATTGAATTTTTATAAAAATATCAACGGTATGTTCGTTTTGTTCTGATATATTATACTGCGTATTTATATATACTGTATTATATTATACTGTATTTTGATATGTTGTACTGTGCAGACACTTACGAACAACAAACAGAGCACAGGGAAATAATTAACAAACAGTAGCGAGTGGTGTTCGGCAGAGAAGCAGCGTATCAAAGGGTCCGTGTCTGTCAGAGTGTCAGATGCGATAAAAAGTATATTTGATAGTTCGAAAAAGCAGTGACGGCAACCGCAGAAATAAAGAAATCATTCGAATGGAAGGCGCTTTTCACCTAGTCCTGGGCCACAATTAATTTTTCAATAGCATCGCTGATATGAAGCCTGAAATTCCTGAAACGATGAAATTTCGACAGCAAACCCCCGTCCCTCCTTCGCCGCCCTTTTCCCTCTGGCTGTTCAATCGAGCGCTTGCATACTTGCGTCCATCTTTGCGTGCACGTACACTAATACACGCATGTCGAACCACACGGCACGCAGCGTTTGTTGCGGTCCAATGAAAATCACATTGCATGGCAAATTCGAATCTCCCCTTAACTTCTCTAGCCGTCCGTGCATGGCATTATTGGAATAAAGGCTCCAGCCGCAACAACGACCGGAGGACCGAGGCTATCGGCTGCGTATGACTGAAAAAGGGAAGGAGAAAAATGGGAAAGAAGTAAGAAGAGTACGGTTATACAATGCGACACGGGACCGGTCGTGGCGAATTGGACGAAGAATCAAATCGACTTGCGTACAAGGGCCGATACGGATGACATTGGACGAACGTAACTACGTCGTGCAATATATAGTATGGGGTGTCCCGTAAGTTTCTTCCCTTTTTTTGATGCGAAATGAATATACGATATTTTTTGTTTAAGATGGATTTATTATGTTATATATGAACCGTTCTGTTCTATAACCTTCTTCCATCTCTCAGGAAGCCTCATTATGCCCTCTTTCCAAAATTGTTTAAGTTTACTTGTAAAATATTCATCTAGGTGCGTTTTTATTTCGCTTATGGATTTGAAAGATTTACCACGGAGAGAATTTTTTAAGGAGAGGAACAAATAGTATTCGGATGGTGCAAGGTCTGGGGAGTATGGAGGATGAGGTAGAACGTCCCAATCAAACTGTAATAATTTTTGCCTTACGGCTAACGCAACATGCGGTCTTGCGTTGTCGTGATGGAAAACGACGCCTCGTCGGTTCGCCGATTCTGGCCGTTTTTCTGCTACTGGCTGCTTTCAATTGATCCAGTTGATTGCAATATTTGTCAGCATTGATCGTATCATCTTGGGGAAGGAGCTACACCTTTCCAGTCCCACCAAATGCACGGAAGAACCTTCTTCGGATCAAGTCCAGGCTTCGCAACAGTCGAAGGTCTATTTTTCTTGGACCAAGTGCGTTTTCGATGCACATTTTGGTATAAAATCCAAGTCTCGTCTCCAGTGACAAGCCTCTTTAAGAAAGGATCCCTCTCATGTCGCTGGAGAAGCAAATCGCACGTAGAGACGCGGTTCGTAAGGCCGGTCTCCGTCAATAGATGTGGAACCCAAACTTCGTATCGATTCGCATATCCTATCTTGATTAAATGCTTATGTACCGTTGTCTTGGGAATATTAGTGGCATCCACTATCTCACGCACACTGTATCGTGGATTTTCAGTGAGCACAGTCTTGATAATGTCCGTATCAGTCGTTGCTGGGCGGCCGCTGCGGTCTTCATCTTTCAACTCGAAATTGCCAGCTCTAAATTTCTTAAACCAATTGCCGACGGTCCTAATAGTGGTAGTACCACTCCCGTAAACGGTGAAAATCTCGTCTGCAGTGTCCTTTGCACTATTGCCTTTTTTAAAGCAATGAAGCATAACATGCCGCAAATGCATCTTTTGGCTCTGCATATTGAACGGTGCAGAAGAAATTTTAAAAGAGACTTTGTCACCAACGAAACGTACTTTGAAAGAGCTCTGGAACGACTGAAACCGATGCCATAAACGGCTAAGAGATAATGCATTTTTATATAAAAACAGCCACTTAGAGTCACTCATAGCGTGGCGCGGAAGAAACTTATGGGACAACCTAATACAAAACGCACTTAACACGGTTAGTTTGTTGTACAAGACGTTTGACTCATTCGTACGCGTGTATTCGAATTGGTCGCACGAAGTTGACGATCACACTGGTTACGCATTCTGATAACTGTAATAGTTTGACGCGGATGTTGTGCAGAATGAACATTGAAATGAACATTCGGTTGATTATGGATAATTGCTGGAGAAACTTTTGTCAAAAATTCCGATAAAAGATTGAAAGATTAAAATAGGAAAGTGGATTTTTTGTTTCAAAAGAAAATAGAACCAAAGGGACGCTTAACACTAGAAGCCAGAATGATCAAAATGACCAATTTGTTATCTTTCACAGAGATTCTGTTGAAACTTGAAATGAAACAATTTTAGAAATTCGAAATTTGAATATTTCAATTTCTCTGGAATTACAAATTTCGTGCTTCGGTCATTGGCAGTTCTGGTAACACAACGAACGGTGTTGAAATTTTGTTCGAAAGTTCAAGTGCTAAAATCAACTGCTGCGATTCGCTCGAGGGCCGAATCACTTTATACTCAGCTCCAACTCGCGACAAATCGAACGGGAGATCAAACTGATTTACACAACTTGCGTTTACGAACGAATAAGTCGCACGCAGTGTAACCATTCTCGTTTCAAGGCGCTCGTCGTGCTTACGTTCGTGTGCGAACAGCGCGATGGTTGTCTGTCGTTCGAACATCCAATAGAGCCGGAGGCTAAAGAGATAAAAGCGCCGGGAAAGAAAGTTAAGAAATTGCGAAAACGTACGGAGATACGGAGAAAGTAAGAGAAACGACCGAAGGAAGACTTACGATGGTCAAGTGAAAGATGCGGAGGAATCGGAAGGTGCATTGGCGGCAGAGGGTCGACCGTGCGAGCAACATCGCCGCTGGAGGGTGGACGAAGGGTGTCGGCTGACTGGGGAG
>KQ435696.1:495692-527187 GCA_001276565.1 Melipona quadrifasciata | reverse complement strand
TCGATGTGTACTGTACTACGTATGCAAGAGGGTGAAAAGATGGAGGGTGAAGAGAGGGTCGGAAGAGAGGGTGAGAGAGAAGGGTGGAACAGAGAGTCGAGAGACGGAGGCGGAGAAGAAGGCCCGGCTTCAAAGGAGATAACGATCTTTGCTTACGTTAATTACCGTCTGACAAGGATGAACGACCGGCCGCGGTAGATCCCGATCAAAATTGATTGTCTCGAGGAGAAGGCCGTGACTGACTGCGACTGAATTGTCGCCCGCGACCACCCGTTCCTCGATAAATCATCCAGCGATAAAGTGACCGTATTAATCCGAATTTGGCGGGAAAAGGGAGGAAGTATAATTGGTTGGACGTGTAAGAAGAGGCGTTTTTTTTTTTTTTTTTTTTTTTTTTTTGAATAAAATTCTTCTTTGGTAGACTTTCTTTTCTACGCACGCCTTCTAGATTTTATTTATTTTATATATTGATGTTGATCACACGAGTCTTTGACCTCAACGTTCAGTTGATAGTAAGACTAATCATTTTCTTGGTTTTGTGATTATGAACAGATTTATTATAGCAAATCAGGAAAATGGAATTTTTGGTATAATAGTGTTTGATAAGTAAATGAAGCAAACCAGTTGGTTTCTTTACTGTATCATTTTAGTATTATATAAATGGCAAGACTTCTAAAACAGGCGTTGAATGTGCGTTAATTAACTTTTTGACAGATACTGCGTAAAGAATACATAAAGATCAAGTTCGCATTTTTTTTTAAATAAAAATTTTAACGCATTAACCAAATCCATCTCGTTATTCCCTATAAAAATCTGTCAACTTATTTATAATCGTAAAATCGTTAGTCCACTAGATATTTTAACTTTAATTCTGCAAAATCGTACGAAAGGAGAGGGGAAAAAATATCGATACGAAAATCTGACAAATTTTACACACAGTGTAAGTATTGAACGAATAATGTAGAATAATGTTTAAAAGATAACACTTTTTCGTTTTAATTCATTTTATTCCATTAATATGTTAATATAGTGACTAGATAAACGTTTAAGGAATTTTCTCTGGAGACTAACTTCTGTCACTGAGGACCCTCGTGCCCAACAGTTGAATTGTACGTAGTAGTGTATCGAGCAAATAGTAAAATAACTGGGTAAATTATGCGGATTGCGCCGGCAGCCAGGAACGATCGTATTGTCCGGGACGGTTGATAAATTGTTTCCGATAAGGCGACGCGACCGCCTGCCGAACGAAATTGTAAGTGGAATATCGTTCGCCCTGGCCGAGCGGGCTTGACATCAGAACGATTAAACTATTAATATCACGTGTTTCCGCGATAAATTCATCGCGCGCGAAATTTTCACACGACCCCCGAATTCCGGTGAAATGCATTCCGCTGGACTGGTACATAACTCGTATTTGTTGTGCTCCGCTAAAGCGGAGCAGAAATCTCTTCGAGAGAGATAAATAGCTAAGCGTCTAATAAAATCAATCTCTCTCGCTGATTCGCTAACGCTTCAAAAGTATTTTGATCGATGAAATTGGGAAACTCGAAAAAGGACATTATATACTTTTAAGTAAACCGACGATAGAAACGAGATAAAATTTTTCTATAAGTGGAAAGAAATAAATAAAATTTCAAATGTAACAAGCGTTTGATCAAGTATATTCGAAATTGTTTGAAATATCTTAAACAGAAGTTTTCTTTTAACGCACAAAAAAGATATAATATTTTATACAATGTCTATGGTATATAATTTCTTGTCGTTTAGTGTTTGAATTTGACAAGATTTTATCTTTCAAGAAATATTTACAAGCATATTCTTGAATCCCATGACACTTTTGAAGTTTAAGATTAATTTGTAAAATTTTCTTTGTAGATACAGAAAATGAAATACCTTGATCAAATTCCAGAAAATGAAATTTTTGTACTCTGGAATTATATATCAATAGAATCATTTGTCAGCAAGTTGTGAGTACAATAAAGAAATGTTTGTTAATCGATGATTATGGAGTAATTTGGTGTTTTCTTCTATGACATGGTTATGACAATCTAATGGTTTGTTTTTTACATAGCTCAATGTAATCTTTAAGGAAATAATAGTTATTTAGTTAGTTAATTAAACTGCAGTTCTACCATGTAAAATTAATTATATCAGACTGTGATCTTTTGGAAAGATTTCTACCAACTTATATTTTCATATCTGATTAAAACCGATCAATCTATTATACGTGCACATATAGCTCTACGTATTTATACATATAGATACGCATAACGTAATATAGAAACAAGTAAAACGAACAATAACGATATTTAGAAACTAGTGCGACAACTGTGACAATGCTGTGATCCAGAATTTCTCGGCCGGGGGTTAACAAGGGGGCGTCAATCATTTATCAGTTGGTTGACAGCAACATTAGAAAAATAGGACCGAAATCCCCAAAGCAATAAAAATTTTTTACGTTTCTCCAATTTTTTGTGTCGATAAGCAGCCACACTGGTCGAAGACGGAGAGAAAAATTGCACGATGTTGCAATTTGTTAGAAACGGGATAGTTTCTACCGGAGGATCGTTAACCACTCTGAGACGAAACGGAATTTGCGAACCGTTTAAATAATTATTGCGCGCCACACTTGAAGGACCATGGGCGAGTTCGAAACAAAAGTAACTCTGGTGTAATTACTTAAACTTTCCACGTGAACTCTAAATACAAATTAAAGTGAAAGTCGATGCTCTAATGGGAACGAGTTAAAGCCGGATTATAAAATAACTGCACGTTTCTGCGTAAGCCTATTTAAAAGCTGGACAATTGGATGGAAAATAGAATTATTAATAAATGGAGAAATGTCAATTAATTGTTGGCATTCAATACACGTAAAAATTTATTAGTTCTCCTTAACACGTTGAACAGTAATTGATGATGGAGCAAAATTTGCATTGATTTTCATACTAATATACTGATATTTAAGATTATTGTTACAACACACGAATGTAATAACAATTAACGATATATGAATATAGTGGCATTTGATGTAATTATTAATATCATTATCGTACGGTAGTTTCATTTTAAATGATTTTACTTAATTTAAATTAATTTCAGCTTAGAACGAAAAAGAAAAGAAAGAGGGTGAAATTTCTTGCACAGTCATGCGAGTCACGCAATTGTGATAGATTGTGTACTAAGAATTTGATAAGAGGTAGAAAAAACTTGTAAAAGAAAAAGTTGAAAGGTGTGATAACGTCTGCCTTTTTACGGTATCACTTCTTCATAAGTGCAACGAGACGTTTGAAAAATGCAAATGAATTTTTAATCTTTGTTTTTAATGAAAACACCTATAGATTGAATCGTTTCCTCACTCTACGGAGAACAGTATTAAAGTAACGTGGATCGAAAATTGATAACTCTAGAAGATATTTTAATTCTGTAAAACTTGTTATACGAAAGACAAAGAAAATGCAAAACATTAAAGTTGAAACACATTTCAGACTCGTCAATTTTTAATCATTTCGCCTGAACATCCTTTTGTGTATAGAGTGAAGAATTTTTTATTAGAAAACAATTCCCAATAAAATGGACATATGTAGGTAGATCGTTGCATTGTGGAAAAAGTATAACTGTAAAAACTGTATATTTTCCTTCAGTTTTTCGAAAAAAGAGATACGATTGTGTAACACACACAAAGAAATTTCATATTTCAAAGTCAGTACAAATATTGACTATAATTAATTATTATTAAGCGTATTAAAAGTAATAAAATTGAACAAGACAAAAAAATAATGCAACACATATTTCGTCCTAGGATCAAGTGTTATACAATACAAATTTTGTCCCACGAATTAAGAAAATTCCATTAGGAAAATGAACGTCTTGAATTACTATTACCTATTGAAAATAGATGATAAAGTTTTTTCCAAAACGGGATGGTAAAATTTCCGGCTGGATGATCGGTTTCGTTAATGCGTGTTCATTAAAACGAAGCGGCATTCATCATAATCGATCCGGTTCCAGGCATCAAGGGGCCGGGGAAAAATACTCGAGTGCGTGGAATTAAAAGCGCGGGCATAGATTAGGATCGGGTGGTTATACGGCATCGCGGGCTCACGAAGGGCCATTAAAGACCCAATACGAACGGTCCACCTCGGACTGATTACCGTTCTCCTCAAACAAATTACATCGATAAGCCACGCTAATCCGTGAATAGAGAGACGCTCTTATACGGATAAAAGCACGCGGAGGCAAAGCAAATCTCGCAGCCCTCGCGGAAAAACAGGGAATTGGGTCGATCGACCAAACTCTTTACCTCCGGTGAATAATGCCGCCGTCGCTCGAGGGGCCTCTTCATTCCCGTTTTAATGGAAGAACCGGTCTCCTAAACCTTCCCCCGGCGGAGGAGAATCGTCGTTTAACATACCCCGGGACGATAATCAAATAGTAACGGCGCGTAATTGTTGAGAGCCGCTAATACGAGTACCGAGCATTCCGCGTGGATTCCGATAAATGTTTCACGGCCCCGGCCCGTATCGTAAACGCCAGTCAACTAACCGGGAATTTCTCCTAAGAACCGCCACTGCTCGCCATTACGTCGTGCCGTTTGTTCCTACGCGCTCTAGCTGGTAAAATATTTACTGGCCCGTATTTTCGTAACAACCGACGTGAAAACGAGCGCATCGCCCTTTCAATCCGAAGACAAACGTGTCCGTAATGTTCGCTGCTCGCGAATAGTTGCGGAATTGTTCATGCGTATCTAACACTATCGAAACGTGTAGAGATATCTGGAGAAACGTATCTGGCGAAGTGAAGAGCAAACCGATGACCTAGAGTAATAATTTACAAAGTATTCGCTAATTGCGAAGCCAAGTTGACTATACTAGACAATAAAACAATTTCTGACTTGAAAGGTACCGCGGCGCGACACTAGTCACAGATCAACGTCAACTTTTCAGCTTCTTATCGCCTACTTAATAAGGGATCCAAGTACCACCTGACTCTGATTTATTAGACACAAGACATTTACTTTCAAGCCTATTTTTCTTTTATCGAATAAGTCGAGGATGAGGTTGAAGTTGCAATAGCTGACTAACTAAAAGGTTCAGTCATAGATAGATCGTGTGTAGTGATACAGCGAGCTGACCAGTCGGCTCTGACGTGGCATTTGTTTTCTCAATTAGCTAAATAGTCAATTATACCGCCAACTTGCTCGCTATGTTTCTCAATCTTAAGACGCCTATCTAACGAGGAAAACTCTCAACTGACGCTCGACAGCAAAGTGATCGTTAAATTCGTCGAGACTGTTACAACGCATCCAGATACGTTCTAAACTGGCAAACAGGCCTTTTGATGTACCGCCTCCTGAGCAAACACTGTTTACTGTTGGCAGATGAGTTCACTGTAAAGGTGGGATTTCCCACAAGCGTCGGACATGTTTGTACCGATACAATGGAAAAGCACGTTTTTGTGCATCTCTGACGTGAATGCAACAGTTAAAATTCGCGTCATAGGGAAACAGAAAACATGCGTCGTTCGGTGAAAAGATCTCTGTCACGCCAACAATGTGCGATATTCGGGAGTTTCCTGAATTAAAATATGTTAACCGTAGAACTAAACAAGTGATGAATTTATAATTTCCGTTTTTTATAGATGTGAAACAGTGTAATTTTGCAGATTCAAGTGATGCTTGGTGAAATATATAGATATCAATTGCTTCTCAATATTGTCTTCTTTACTAGCTTCTTTCAGATTGGGTTAGGTTCATGCTTGACGCGAACGTGTTAAGAATCGCGTGTAGGAAAACAGGAACGTGCTTCGTCCAGTCGAGAAATCTTATCTAAAATTCCTCGCTATAAACGAAAAAACTATTTTCTCAGTCAGCTGAACAGTCAGCTCGCACTTCTGGGGAAACGCGAACTGTTCACGAGCAACAACGTGGACACGCCACGAGAACTTTCGTGACAAATGATAATCGACGCGAGCAACGCCAATTTGTATCGTCTGTCAACGATTTTTTCATCTGCTCGGCCTGTTAGCCAAGCATCAAGTACGTCAAATTCGAAACCATTCGAAAACAGCAATTTCACAGCGAAACGAGGAAATTTCTCGACCTGTACTGACCCATTCGCGTCGAATGCGGTTATAAAACCACTACGTTTCCGCGTCCCCGTGCCGTGCGACACGCGTTTTTTATAGCGTCCTTTTATTACCGTGATAGAACGTATTGCTGTACGTGTTCCCTAAAGTTTGCGAGAACAGCCTAATACTTGGACTGCGGCCATCGTCGGGGAACAAACGACTAGTTCAGGAGAACGTTTAAAAGTTCTCGGTTTAATCGCGAGAAGCGCGACTCTGATGGCGGTGATAGCGAAGAACCAAGGTGGTGAAATGGTCGAGGTTCGTCGAATCTGACAATCGATGATTAGTGAAATTTGACGACAGTAACGTTACTGACATAAGTGATTAAAATTTATCAGACTTAAAAACGGACGAAGTTGATCTTCAGTGATCACGCTCTGCCAGTTTTGAACGATTCATGCTTTTCTATGGTGTAAGTTTGAAAATTTGTATCAGTGAAAATACTAATTAATTAAGCTTCGTTATTACATTATACATCGTCATTGGAGTGAATTTAAAAATTTTCAGTCGTTCGAATTCGGCAATGTTAGAAGTATAAGTATTTGGACAATTAATGCTTTTGATTAAAAGACTAATACTTTTATTACGTCTTCAACTTTTACAATGGAAGAATGTTTCTTCTCTGTTGTTTACCTTTTTCTTCTCAGTTTGACCTGCTAAATTGATACTAAAACAAGTAACGTACCAGCATCATTTTATGTCTGTCTTGACATGGAAGTACCTAAAGTGACAAACAAAAGGAGCTTTAAATTGTCTACATTCTATGTACAAGCAAATGCTTAAGAATTAGTAGCTTTTTTAAAACATTTTTTATCAATATTGATAACAATCATCTACTCGTTGCTCTTGTTAAATTGATGTCTCTTATGTATTTTACAAAATTATCGATTATACTGTTTTACTAATCTTTTAAACTTTCTTCTGTCTTAGTCGTTACGAAATCCCAATATGAGACATTAAAGTCACTTATATGTATATAGATATTTTTAGTTTTTATTGATATTTTAGGAAATATCATTTTAGGGCCTGTGATTATTAAGTGACATCGAATAATGAATAGTAGAGTATTGAAATACTTCATTCATTATATGTTGTCAGAAATAAGATCAAAGACCAAAATTAGATCAGAGTGCCATTTGAATATATTGAAATACTTATGGATGGTAGCATATTTAACAAATCAGACTTTGGTAACTAAAATTTATAGACATATGTCTTGATTGAGCTTTTAACTGTGCAAATTAATTTCATATAAATTGAGATATAAATATAATTTCAATTTATAATATTCTTTTATTTCTTTTTAGATTTGCTTATTTCTTTGTATACTTGTGTACGCACGTATGTATGTGTATGTATAAATACTATTTATTATCTTCAGAGATACATGTACTGTTATCTTATTTTTGTTTAGCTTAAGATACTACATACAGTCACGTATGAATATATTACTTTCCTGAAACATAATTATAAATACATTTGAAGTAAATACACTTGAAAAATAAGAAATAATCATCTCTCTTCCTGACGCTAACAGATTGATGTTTAAATTGTATAATCAATATAAAATGGTACGGTACACTATAAAAATTTATTTGTTTAATGTTCCACTGTTCTTGAATTGGAAAAAATTGAACTGTTGAACAAATCGATAAAGTTTCCCTTTTTCTTAAATCTAATTTTCATTTTTATTTATAACAGATATATGTTACATAACACATAAGCTCTGCGAGATCAAGATTTATTATGCTAAATTTGTAATTAATTACTATTGTAATATAAATTCTTCGTACCTACTTCGACCCTAAGTGTTGCAAGTATTATATATGTATATTATTTCTATAAAATTAACTTTTCGTTAAAAATTCTCAATTGTCCTATTAGTTTCGAAAAATGATTGAAAGATCTTCTTCTGCTTTTGTACGCGACACGAAAGAAATTACAACCGTTTAAAAATTTGTAATGCAGAGATATTTATACGAGTAATGCAACTCCGAATTAACGGAACGAAATATGTATTGTTGGATAAATACAAAACACGTTAAATATGCCGCTCTAATAAGAAGAGGTTAACGACAAAGACCAACAAAGGAGGCGTGAAAATTATTTTCCATTGGAATAAACGTGGTATAATTAATACGACGCACGCATTAATAACTAAAAAGAACAACCGCCGCGTTGTTATTTACTTGTATTACTGCAAATATTGTCGCTCGTAATTTCAGGCACGATGCGCATAAATACAATGCGATATCAGAATAAAACGAGGATACATTTCGGTATACCGATTGTTCTCAACAAAGAAAGAGGAGAAACTTGCGGTTACTAAAATGCGAAAACGCAGAATGTTTTATTGCATTGTACAATTTTCTATTTGAAATTCAGAAGTATTTGAAGCAAAAACTAAGAAAGCACCTAAGAGTCCAGCAGCCAACAGCGAAATGAGACTTCGAACAATTTGGATCGGAAAGTCATTCAAAATTCAATAGAGATTTCATGCGTGGTAGTTTAAGAATTACATAAAATGAAAGGATCAGAATATACATATGAAAAAAAACCTAATTTTTGACAATGGAATATACGAAATTATTGTCTTCAAACGCATCTTTGTAAAATAAACATTTGTTTTTGAGCGTTCGAGTGTTCACTAAAATTATCAGATTTGTAATTATTTATAAATTTAATGTCAAACGAGAGGCATATAACAAACAAAGAATGTGATTACGTACCTTCCTGTATCTACAGAGCAGTAAAATTCAAAAATTGAAAGATTTATGTACAAAGTAAATTTGATGGATGCAAACTTACGTACTTTCTAATTACCGCCAGAAAATAGCATTTACTACACTTTTTCTTCAAATGCAATTTGCGAGACTTCTTTCATGTTTACTTTAATTATCCCCTTTCGTGTTTACTTCAATTCAAGTTCATTCATTACGTTTTAATCGATAATATCTCGCTAACGAAGGCTGATTACATACGTAGCAATTGCAACCGAAGGATCATTACTCAAATTATTCAGTATTCCATTATTACGTTACACGCTGTTAATCAACGTCTTTTAAAAATTAAAATTTACGAGAAAATCGAACGACACAATTCGGAAATAATGATTGTCGTATTTCTCGCCGTGCCATTCGTTAATGACACTAATGGTCTGAATGTTGGATCCGCGTGCAAAGCAACGAGAAAGCCAAATTAGAAAATTAAACCAACTAACAGAACATACGCGATGCGAACACTCGCTCTGTCGTCGAAATGTGAAATCAAAAAAAAAAAAAAAAAAAAAAAAAAAAAAAAAAGAAAGGAAAAACAGCGTAACGCGCGCTGTTGTGAAAAATCAGCAGCTTGAAAAAATGGAATTATAAACGATCGCCGTTATTTTCAAAACTCGACGATAGCCGATAGCTGAAAGGTAACGCGACGCTATTGTGCCGTTTATTTTCCTCTCTACTTATTCGAAAATTGAAATCTGTTTGCAATTCCTGCATTTGTTTTCTTTTTTCCCTTTTTTCCCCTTTTTTTTTTTTTTCTCCCATCGCGTGTCCATCGCATCTGCGCGAAAGTCTAACAATAAAAACCGATGTCGCGCGGCAACGATAACTAAACCTATTGAACTCGCTTAAACGGCTGTCATTTTTACCCAACCCCGCCGAAACGAGCAATTATCACTTCGGCTCGCTCACGCGCGCGTGTGCACGCACAGCGTCGGTGCCTGATTGAATGTATGTTTGCGCAAGCAGGAGGGGCGCAACGCGTATAAATACAAACAGCGACGGGTCCAGGACGAATCGAATGAATCCATAACGGATATGACAGAAGGGTTACCGTTTTTCCCATTACTCTACCCCCGCGTGTATCAGAATCCGGAAATTACCTGCCGTCGTATTATCATACAAGGGTCAAATCGAGACCCCCGGCTCTCTTGTCCCTCTCCCCTGCGCCCCGTGTGCTTTTTCCCTCCCCCATCCCCCATCTTTGTCCGGTCCACAGCCTCCTCCAGCGCACACACACGCGAAATACGAGCTCCTCGTTCGCCAATCAATAGCCTACGTGCCCTGCAGTTCGAATTTTCGACGCTGTTGCCGGGAATGAAACTGCCCCCGGAATGTATCCGCTTGCGGTTAAAATATCTGCCCATCTGCTCGGAACCGTTCGGGGAAAGGCTCTCTCTTTTCCCAGCCCGGGCCAACCGTGGCGGACGAGCGTCGTTCTGTTTCGCGAAAATTAGTCGCGTCCGTTCCTCTGTCGAGTTACGTGTATGTATGCATGTATATATGTATGTATATATATATATTCGAACGAGTATAACGGAACGTCACGGGGATTCTTACTCCGAGCGACTTTTGAAATTTCTTGGTACGATAAGAGGTGTCGTTGAAGTTTCGAACGGATATAGAGGCGTGACAAGTTGAACTTGCAATCGATAACTCCGTGTAGATGTACCTGTGGAAGCTGCCGAAGTGTGCGGAAGAGTTCAAAGAAGTGTTACACGTTACACCGTGTGCGAGTATTTGGAACTACACTTTTGAAAATACGACTCAAGTTAATCTCTTTAGCTTGATCTTAACGTGTAGTTAATGGATGAAGAAGAATATTAATTAAGTGGCTGAAGTATTTTCATTGAAATGTGGGTTTCTAATCAGATTCAAAACGTATGTATGGACCGTTATCGAAAATGAAATTTGGAAGTGCAGAGAATTGACAAGGATATCAATCTTTGAAATTAAATTTGTTCACTGCTCAAATATCTCAGGACAAGCACACAGATTTGTTTCGAAACTAAAAATGTGAAATAATATTTTGTGCAATTGAAGGATCTGTATCAACGCATTAATAATTAACAATATTGCGGCAACATTAACATGGATCTGTGTATTGACAATTGAAAATATAACAATCTTAATAAGAATTTGTGTTGATATATTTTAATAACTTTGTAATATATAAATAAATACCGAATATTAAAAATAAAATGTGCTCTGAGATTTCCGTATATCAAGCCCACTCTCTTATCGAGTATCGGCCTCGAGATATCGAGACAACTGTGACATATGAAGTGAATCAAAACTGTTGTTAAAAAACTGTTGAAGGTTTTAAAAATTATTGCCTTTGTAAAGAAACTATACGTTTAACGAAGATCTCCCTGCATTGAGAGATGATTTGTGATAAATTACAAAATTTGTGATAAAATCCTTACTACATACATAAATCTTTTCATAAACATTTGTTTTTTCATATAAAGTGGCAGAGCATAGCATAGAATTTGAATCAGAAATTGTAATTTCTATGTCATTTACTAAGAAAGTACGTGATACTTAATATCTTTTACTATATACATTTTTATAAAAAATTCTTTTTATACAAAACCGTGCAATTTCTGATACAGTCAATATTTTCGAAAAATCCTAAACGTTATACAGAAACAAAAAAAACTCTTTCGCTGCAAACACAAAGAGAATCATAAAAACGATTCTAATCCGGCCATTTTGTGAAAAAGAAAGAAATTATTATAATAAAGGCTTTATCGCAAATTTTTGTTTAATTTCATTCTTCTGGCAGTACAACATGCAAAATATAAATACGATTAATTAATTTTACATGCTAATAATTATATGTAAATATTATATTCTATGAATTTTCGAGATTATTTCGAGACTTCCAAAAAAATGTCAATCAAGTGAAAGACGTAGAACAATATTCGAAAAGAGCAAAATCTACGCGCAATGAGATACAAATTCGGTAGAAAGGAAACAAGTCGAGAGTGTTTTTTTTTTTTTTATTTCGCATGTTTACCTATTCTTCGACATTCTCTCTACATGTTATAATACTTGGTCATGCGAACTATCTCAGGGTTTAAGTCCTTAGCTCCTGTTTCTCTCAATTCCCTTGTCCAAACACTCGAAACACGCTTCAACTCCCAACTGATTTTACGACTGAACAACGCTTCTTCCAGCAAGAATACACGAAGGCAAGCGTCAATACACGAAGTAGCTGATCGTGAATTTTACGTGCAGTTTTACTACCTCTGAATACTGAGAATGTCGAAACCCTACCAGATAACACGACGGCGCGCACTCACAGCAAATGTTCGTCCCTTGACAGTCAAAGAATGTGTAGGTTTAGCTAGTTATAATGTACGGATTGGACCAGTAATCATCGTCAGTAATCATTTTTTGGAGACATGGAAATACTTTGTTAACGAAAGTTGTACCGTACTATAAAAAGTAATTAACTCGTGTGTGTCGAGAAATTATTACTCATTATTTGAATCTCATAAAATCTATCCTCATCTTTCAGGTAGCTTTTACAAAGTTGAATTAGTAGCTTTTTGGCGTACATATATTTCTATAAAGAACGATTAATGGATCGAAATACATGTGACTCTGTTTAAAAAATAACCTAAACCTCTAAAGCCTAGCCTAAAACCTAGCCTTCAACCTATAAAAGTATCGTTATTGACCACCGTAATGAAAAAGTATTGTTGTACCAAATAACTTTCGTCAATATCATGACATTATCTTATCTAAAATTAAAATTAAGATATAAACTAATAGTTTTTTGACACACGTGAGTTGATATTGTTTTGTGAAAAATGTGTCGAACTGCATCGATTAACGGATCAAGAAAAACATATGATCCCATTTAAACAAATGTGGGTGATTTTGAAACGTCTGTCATTATCATATTACCGTTCATTTTGTATTGAATAATTTTCATCAACACCGTGACGTTATATTATTTTTCACAAATAATAGTGATATTTGAAGTCGATTTTGTACAACGTAAAGGAAATGAGCGACATTATAAATCAAATTGATCGTACATTGGAATTCATTGACTGACCCGTACGTGATCGGCAACTAGTATACAGTTATTCGTTAAATTGTATTTATCGCCCGCGACGAAGTGCTAAGCATGATTGACGAAGGGTGGAAAAGGTATACTTTTTCCTTTCCACTGGGATTACCAAAAAAATATATCCTCATAAAATAACAATCAAGAAACATGATGCCACATTCACAAAAACACGAGTCACCCAGTACGAAAATGCCAACACTGATAGAAAAAAAAACATAGCAAAATAAATAAAATACAATTAAAACGTAAACAGAAAGTTACGAGAATATCACAGGGAAGTTTTACAAAAGCTACAAAGATAAATTGTAAATAATTGTAAAAAAAGTTACAAAGGAAAAACCGCGATAAATCAGACTTCCTATTTTTTACGCCCATTACACTTTTTTAAATTTAAATCCGTTGTTAATTAGTCCTTTGCTACGAGAATTATATTTTCATTTAATTTTCGGACTGAACGCTTGTCTTTCAGAATCTTGAAAATTTTTTTAAACACGCATTACTTATCACATCGAACGAATAAATATATTTCGATTAAAATAGCGAAAACAAAATCGAACGTAGACTCTCCGGATCATCACAGAGGATCAAGTCACGAAACAAATTTTCTTTGCATGTGTAAATTTCTTTTAATGATATTTAAATCTTCACAATTTTCTAGAATAGAAGCTTGCTTATCCATCAGCTGGGTGGCGCAGAGATCCAACTTACCTCGTCGGTATAGTTCAAATAAAAGCGTCGCGTTTTAAAATGAGGCCTCCGTGACTGTAGAAAGTCCGTTTGTCGACTTGAGGTCCAGATGACGACACGAATACCAGCAAGTTCTAAGGTAAATTTGAGAAGCAGTATTCGCAACACTTCTCTTTACTCTCCAATTTACGGAGCTGATTAGTGCGGTTTCTCAGTGGCCTCGTACACCTCGCTGCAAAGAGAATCCTCTGGAAATCTCCAGCTGGACTATTAATTTATTCGACAACCGCGATGTATCCGGCAGGTTGTTAACCGGTGTGCCTATCGTCGCTTCGCATCGCGGCAGAAAGTTTGCCGTTTAGCCGCATCCGGCGTGGTTTGTTTCAAACGTCGGGCCGAGTACGCGCGGCTTAAACTCGCGCAAACGTGACCGGTTTTGCGGAAGGAGCAACCAGAGGGAGAGGAAATATCTTCTCCGCACGGCTGGAAAACGTTTAATTGTTCCGGCGAATAATTTTTCACGTGCTCGCGGGAGGAGGATCCCCTTTTGTTCCGAACGTTTGTTCGTTCGTCGTTGTTTGGGCGTGTTTCGCAGTCAGGAGGGTTGCGACGCGGAGTATGAATAACGCGGTTAGATATGAAAAGGCTATCACGGGGAATTAAAGCGTAATCGTTTTTACGAAAGAAAGGAATTAAGCTGTACACTTGCAGCAGGCAGCCTGAACTTTCTCTCTCCTCCCTGGTTTGGTCACGAAGCAGCGGGTTTTAAACGCGCGACGTGTTTGTTGCCGCTACGAATCCCGGCAACCCAATCCATCAACGTGAGAACATCCATCTGGTCGCGTGCCGGGGATACTCTGCTTAAATACTTTTGCGATGGAATATCAGGATTGAAGGAAACGGGGTATGTATCGACGAAGAAGGGGCGGGCGGGAGAGTTTTATTTTCAGATCGTTTATGGACTAATCGGGCGGAGCGAGTATTTAGTGCGGACAAGTTAAATGACTATCGATAACAAGGCGGAACTTATAAACCGAGAACAGGGGAAAGAACCCGTGTTACTTGTAAAGAAAACTTTACGAGTATATCGTGGAGAATATTTAATATTAGATAGCAAAGTTGGTAATTTGCAAGTTATCTTCTGCGTGTAGCCGCGTCCATTCCTTTGAATAATTAAAAGAGCAACCAGTGACGCGACGCTAACAAAGTTAGACTAAAATTAAATTCAGTGTAGCTGAACATTTGTTGCGACCGTTGGAGTATTTTTCAACGAAGTTAAGTTTAAGTTGTGATCTTTATATGTTCTTACGTTTTTGTGAACAAACGAAATGGAACCTGAATGTAAAAGTATCATTTCTTGAATGTTATAATTAATATACTTTGAATATTTCGTGCATTGCGTGCATTGCTTTTTTTTGTTAAATTTTCGAGTATATTCTCTTGTTTATTTCTTCATTTGTTTATTTACGGAAAAGAATTGCACGCAGAAATGTTTTATGTTACACGCGGAAAGAAAATAAAATACGAAAAGAGATTTTTTTATTAAGTACAGGCAAAAAGAAAATAATACATTCGTGAATTAAAAATGTTTTTGATTAAACAAAATTAATGCATTAAAAAGAGTATGAGTCGTGGTATTTAGATGCCATCTTCAACGATTCAAAAATTTATCTTTTTGAGTTTCGTGACAAATTGCTATCACATTTATATTATATTATAGAAAATAGCGCTTTTAAATATCATCGGGATGACACGAAGGATCAAACGCGACATTCAATTATTCATAATATGAATCACTCGAAACTGTTATTCCCGTTTAGGAAACTCGATTCTTTAAGAGATTCTGTTCCGTCTTTACCTTCCTTTCACAACGTGAACTTTTTAATTAAAATTAAGATTCACATCTGTAATCGTGATTTCGAAGATATCGAGGATACCATAAATATGCATGATTTCTCGTTTCAACGTTACACCAAAGTTTCTCTTATAACATTAAGCATCTGTCTTCCTTGAGACGAGAGAGAGAGAGAGAGAGAGAGAGCTGAACTCCGAGACGTAAAAATGCAAAGACTATTTCAACTGTAATTAAAAAAAGCTGAATTTAATCAACAAAAGTAGTAATCTAACTTGCAAAAATACGGTCATAAAAGTACATTACGCCACGATATAAAATTATGTGTTATATTGCCGCGTTTTATTTTGTCGAGGAAACGCGACATACTATGACAGTGAAAAAAGTATGACGGCAAGGGAAAAGTACGATGCTCAAACAGCTTCCAGAGAAAACGTGATTATTAAAGTTCAGCTGTAAATCAAACTTCGCCGTTTTGGAGCGACGCTGCATTTTTTTCACGCTCAATACGACTAAATTTTGAGTCGCAACAGACTTGGCTGGATCCTTCGAATTTGAAATAATTCAGTTTCGTCGTGTTCGCGACCGTTTTATTTATAAAACAAAAGATTTAGCTTCATTGCTCGAATCGTCGAAGAATCTGTTATCGAAATGTCTGTCTCTATCAAAAATAAAAGAGACACGAATCAACAGAGAAATTTCACACAGCGAACTCCCCGATAGTCCACGAGAAGTAAAAATCGACAGTTCACACATTTTACGGAATCGTAAGAACGAAACTTCTTCGAAAGGTGTTTACTGCTGACTTTGAAATTTACTTGATATAAAAATCGAGTACGATCGTTGACGATGATTTATTGAAAAATTTCGTATTTATAAGAGATGACAAATTTATTTTAAATGTTACTTCTTTCTTAGGGCGGGAAAATTTTGAGATTTATTGTTACTTTTTATTTCAAAATTATTTGATTGTAAAGTTAGTTGAAATGTTTCCTTATCGGCTAAATATCGTACATGTATGTTGATTACAACAATTTTGTTCTATTTCAATTACTTTAAGTTTGAACAATGCAATATATCTTCGAAATTTTTTACAATTTTTTGACGTCAGAATGATGAAAATAAAATTACACATTGTTCTATGTGTGTATGTTTTACAGTTCTGCAATTTTTTTCAGAGTTTAATCACAAGGATATGCACGACTGCGTTATTTTTAACATATTACATGTTACTGTTGTTGTTATTATTAATTATATTATTACTCTGATATTGGAACGCTATACTTTTAAATTTATAAAGAGCAATTTCAAGATATTGCACAAGATGGAACACTCTAACCAAGTATCAATATTTCTTTATTAGTTTTGACGATAAGAAAATATCTTGAAAAATATATTACATAAACGTGAATATTCGCAAAGGCAAAAATGAAGAGACAAAGAAAGGAAGAGATTTATATTTATTAAAATAAATAATTAAATATTTCCCAACGCATTGATTTCAAATCAATTTTGGAATTTCTTAAAATGTTGGATGTATAATCATTGTTAAATAAATCAGAATTTTTTTATAATGAAACTTTAGTGCAATAAAATGAAGAATTATTTCTTAATTATCTGGTATCACTGGATATTAGACTCTATATAACACTTTCGAGTTTTTTATTTTTGAAATTTTTCATTTAACCGAATCTTATCGTTAGTCACAAAAGACATGAAATGAGAAATAGAACTAAATGTTGCAAATTCTCTTACTGCAATGCAAATTGCTATGGCTCGACGACACTATATACGAACTCGATGGTCAATATTAAATATACGGTCGTGGAAACACGTGCTGTGGTGAAAAATTTACAAACGGAAAGAAATTCGTGAGAAAGTTTCTAAAAATTCCTGGTACCTCCATTTTTAGAGGATTTTCTTCTTTTTTTTTTGCACGCGCGAAGAGAGGTGAAGTCGCGGTTTCTCCACGGGGCTACGTGTTTCGCGTAATTGAGAGTTCCCAACGAATGTGGCGGGCCAATATTTTTGTGGGCCCGATGAAGAAGCACGAGGATCGTAAATATACCTGTCGACATTCGTCTTCCAATTGTTGGATTGCCTTACAGCTCGCCCGGGAGCCCATCGCGCGGTTATGAAAAGAAAGTGGGTAGCGTGTTGCCAGTTAGCGATCACCCCGAAAGAACCGAATCTTTTTCGCCCCGATACTTCTTGAAATTTATAGCTTCTTCCGCGCGTGCGCCACTTTCGAGACGTTAAATGTACGCGGGATAACATCGTGTATGATTTAATCTTCTGCGCTGATTTCGTGGCTGCAACGTTATATTTAATTTCTTGTTGGTGAAATTACAATGTTTGATGAAATTGTTTTCATGCAAATTCGTATTTTTGCGAATACGATGTCAGAATGGAAAATATTACACTTGTGTCATGTTTGCTATTTTATAGACTTTTCATACTTTACTTTAAAATTTTCCATAAATACGTAAGAACTCGCAGTTTAGTTGTAAAATATTTAAGTAATTAATCGCAAAGGATTGTTTCTTTTCAATCAATATACGGTGATTGAATTTTGTTTTTAACTTCATTTAAACTTTTTCCGTCCGTTTACAAGTTTCTTCATTCCCTTTTTTACAATTTTATGAAATTCGAAAAAATTGAAAT
This sequence comes from Melipona quadrifasciata, assembly GCA_001276565.1. Lineage (NCBI taxonomy): Eukaryota > Metazoa > Arthropoda > Insecta > Hymenoptera > Apidae > Melipona > Melipona quadrifasciata. The sequence goes on along the minus strand of KQ435696.1, from coordinate 508,997 downwards.
ATTTTTTTCTTTTTGCATTGATATTAGAATGTGTGACTTGTTTTGCATCTTTCAGTACTATTTAATATCTAATATTGAACATTATTTGCATTTACGCAACTTTCAAGTATTAGAATACTTGTTGATATTGTATCATTGAATGCTTTTATTTTTTAGCTATTTTATTATGGGTATAACTAAATAATTAGAATGTAAATGAAAATCTACTTTATCTATTAAGTATTTTTAATATTTTGTATATAATTTGCATTTTATAAATCTGTGGAATCTTAAATCTCCCAAAAATGTGTAAACATCCACACTCTTCTTATGGTATGAGATACTAAATAAAGTATCTGAAGTGATACTTTTAGTGTAAGTTGCAGTCCAATATTTTAATAGTTTACTCATTCCCGACAGTTTAAATTGCAACTCGCAATATACTAGTATTAATAACTAATTTCTAAATTTTCGTAGAAAATAAATTGAAAAGATCAGACTTAGAATATCCTGTAATGTTACAATTCACTTTCAATGTATAATATATTATTCTGTCAAAAACGGACAGCTGTTTAAAACGCGCAAAAGTTAACTGAAAAATTTTACGAGCAAAACGAATGATGCGTGATACATTTCCTTTCATTTTACAAACCGTAATTGTTTTTCGCGTGTTTAATTTTCATTTTTCATTACAGTTTAACGTTAAACATTCACTTTTTGGTCTCGGACCTCGATATTTTTCAACAATCGACGCTTCGTAGAAATTCCACGAGTTCGAATCGTTTTAAATGTTAATCAAATCAAGGAAGCATTTAGCAGGGGAACAAAAAATAATAAATATCGTGCAAAATTATTTCAAATTGCTCGAGTGTAATGGTACAGAGCACACCATTACGGTCGATCGAATTCGTGTTTCGAATTATTTGCACTGTTCGGCGTTCGATTTCCAGGCGTGCCCCTGTTTCCAGAACGTTTTCATTTAAAATCGACGCATATCAATAACAGAATTTTAGACCGGAACGTTTAATTAAACGTCTCGGCTTGCGAACACGTTAAATACAATCGGCGTGTTTCAGCATCGCGATTAAGCAACTCGAAGCTTCTCATCAACCAGCCACAAGATTCAAATCACTTTCAATTACATATCATCATTCCCGGTCGATCGCCGCGGAATTTTCTCGCTCTACCGATTACAATGCAGATTAATTATTGAACTCGATAACTCGCGTCGCGTTTTTCTTCTCTTTTCTATTTTTTTTTTTTTTTTTTTTTTTTTTGATATTGAAATTTTTTTTCCATTGATTTTCAGCAAATCCTCCGCAGCAGCGTTAAGACACGTTGCATCAATAAAATTGGTGTCATCAATTTCAATTTCGATTTTTTCCATCCACGTTGACAGAAGCGAGTTTATCTCGGTGACGCCTCTAAGCGCCGAGCCCTGAAACGCTATGGAGTTTCCGAAATTGTTTGTTAAAAAACAATGTTGATCAAACAATTGTCAGAGTTACTTGTTAGTACATAATGACTGGGGTAAAAATTTTCACCTGGCTAAAACGTGATGTGTTTGCCGAATCGATGTATTTTCGACGATATCCATTACCACTTGCAAAGAAAGGGAAAGTGTGAATAAATGTAGACGAATTGTAGAAACTCGAGAAACGATTGAACTTTTCAATCATTCTGTCAATTAAAAATGATGTATCCAGACCGTTTTCGCACGATGAAACAATAAAGCAATTTGTAGTTCTTGCAACTACATTTGTTTTTTTGTTGCATTTCTTACGTTACAACCACGCGCAGTATATAAAATTTTGTAACGAAGCTTTCACGAAGTTAATTATTTGCTCTAGCTCATCGCGGTCCCAATAACTGTTAGCTTCAGACCGCCACTGCGTATCCATCGGTTTTACGGTACAATTGCCCGAGTTACTCGCGCAGTTCATTACTTTCGGGTCGTAGATCTGTATTATCAGTCGCGCGATACTTTATTTTTCTCTCTGAAGAAATACATTTTCCTTAAATTTTGCCAATATCCTTCCCGGTTAAAATAGATGGATTTCCCAAATAAATAAAACTCACAATGGACATTGTTCAGTTGGTATGGGTCAGAAAGGAACACCATAAAACTCACAAAAGTATTAAACAAAACGTTATTGACAATTGTTTTAGAATTGCTTTAATTGCTTAATTCCGCGAGAAACGAAAAATTAATGATCGTTGTTAATTCTGATTTTTAAAAAACCACCTATACAAAAGATTTCAATATACTCTTTGATTCATATCCGTACTTGTGTTCATTCTTTCATCGTTCATTGAACAGCTCTTAAACTATACTATTAATATTCGTCTTCTAATACAATGAAATATTAACAGATATATTGATAAATATTCATTACAGAACCTGCAATAAAATCTATGTGGAGAAAACAATGCCGCAAATGCTGCAAATAAACATAAATCACGAATTGGGCCAACTGGGTTATTACCTAGAATAACCAGTTGATAAGGTTGTTAGTTTCAAGCATTCTACGCCGCGGTTTCGTGTTGCCCGAGCATTAACTATACATAAAATCCGGAAGAATCAATTGTGCAACGTGGCCATTTCCATCGAAACGCGCGGCGGATTAATAGTTGCCAGAATCTGTACAGCACGGCGAGAACGGTTGTACAATGGAACAAGCGAGATGCAGAGGCAGCCGAGGCTCGAGACCCGATACGCGTAATCCACGTGGAAACGGTGTTAATTATGCCGAAGCGCGCGTGGCCGGCCGCGAAACAAGCCGTTCGAACATTAGCAAATATCCGCTAATGCCACACAGGCCGTGGCATAAAGTAGCTCGGCCCGTATCAGTCAGCGAGAAAGAGAGAGAGAGTGAGAGAGAAAGGAGGGGGAGGGGCACGATTAAAAAATCGTAAACGCGCTCGTACGAGCAAACCACTGAGTGTTAAGCACATTCGAGAGCATAGTAAAGAAAATTTCTGCACACTGGCGTCGTTATCGTTCTCGAAAGTGCGAAAATAGCCACGTGTTTCGATTGAAAATCCCGAAGCCTCCACACGTTTGATGACCGCTTCGCAGGAGTAGGTAACTTCCCTTAATCCCTTGCGCTGGCAACTGCTTCGCGGACCATAACGAGTGACCGGACCGTATACAATAATTCGTCGTTTTCTTTTTCTTTTGAACTCGTCGGTATGATATCACTGGAAATTATTAAGAAATAATCAGCTTATCGCTTGTTTTGCCTGGGTTACATTTAAATATACTTGAAACTGAGAAAATGTTGCAATTTGAGACGTGCGTGACGTGTCATTCCAGCGCAAGATGTTAATTTCGTCTGTACGTTTTTCACCCTTTTTCCTTGTCCAATTTTCTACGTTTCTCTCTTCTCGACCTAGATGGATTTTGCGGAAAATGTCTTCGATAATCACGACGAATATGAATGTCATTAGATGTACGAAATTGTTTTTCCTTCGCACAACCGGTTGATACACAGTACGAATCGTACGAGTACAGTAACCTTGTTTATTCGCGCTCTGTTTAATGTTGAGTATTGTAATATACGAATTCATAATTGATCAACTTTTGTCATCCGAATATTATTGTCAGAACAAATAAGCCCCGGTTTTGAAGACAGCTTTAAACTTGTCGATCATCCCTGACATGTTCGAATAAATAAGATGATGAGATAAATGTTCCATTGTAAAACAGCAATTTTATCAGTAAATATTGTTTGAAATTTGTACGATATTACGTAAACCCGGTTTTCTCTTACAAACATTACAAGTGTAAATTATTTTCATCCTTTCTAAATAACAGGGCGTGTTTGATCTCTTAGTGTTAATGGGCCGTGGACAAAATAATGGAAATATAGAGAGAGAAAATTCTTTATTTTTGACATATAACGCAGTTTAAATTCCTCCGAGAATTGAATCATATAAATTCTGAATTCCGTTTAATGAGACATTACATCGCATATAACGTAGAGATTTTTCAATTCACTTTTGTGTTTAAAAAAACTGGGAAAGAATATCTGGCCGTAACTATTTTTCCAAAAGATGTATGAAATTTCATAGCCAACTTGATCTCAACTTGCACAATACACTTACAAGTAGACTGTGGAATTTTTATTTAATTTATGGAAAATTAAAAAACTACAAACTGCATATAAGCATCATACTTGTTACAATATTCAGTTTCAGATGACAAATTCCCATCTAAATTCCATTTGTTCAGTTAAATTTATAGAAACGTCAATTTGCATAAAAACCTACAATCTAGGTAGTGCTTGCAAAGTTCCTACAATTTTTCATTACTACAATTCATTATTATTTTAACAGTTATTATAACATATTGTTCAAAGCCCTATAGATGTCACTAGATCTCAAATAAATGGCAAGATATTCAACGTAATCTAAAAAAAAAAACAGAAAAAAAATGTGTCTAATTGAGAGACAAATAAATGTTAAATCCGCCATACGTTTTCTCAAATTTTCTCCAGCTTCTCTCATTCTCCTTCGCTTCTCGTTTGCACCATCCGCGTTTAGCGCTATCAAGCTTCTTTTGCCTTCTTTTTCTTTCTCTGTACTCGTGCCCCAACGAACGTTCTTGTACAGATTCGAATCTATTTTTCTACGACGTGTTCGGCAACGAACAGCGAAACGGCGGCATTGCTTCGAAAGTTACGGGGAACTTTTTTGCCTAACATCGTACAATCGGGTTGTTTCTGTTCCGCTTGGCATCTTGGCAGCGGAGGGAAAAAGCATGGGGCAGAAAAATCGAGGGAGAAGGAGAAAGATGGATGCGCGGATAAATAGAGCAGAAGATAGAGAGGGTGGAAGCGTAAGAGCGACCAAGATAGAACGACGTGCGATAGGGGAGATGCTCGGGGAAAATTAAGGGAGAAAATTGTGTGCGACTTATGGCACGTTTCCAGAGCGCTGTGTACGCCGTAACAGCCGGCATTATAGTAGCCTCGCGTTTTGATAAGTATTTGTGTTTATGGTTTATAAAGTCAACCACCACTGTCTACCAGTGTGTCCCCGTTCCTTTTTAGCTCCTGCAATTGATTAGCTACGTCCGTGTTGCGGTCTTCCGAATTGGATTAGAGTTGTTTGCTCGCGAGTAGTCACCGCGATAAAACTAGTTTATATCGGCACAATAAAAATGTGAGCGCAGCTTTATGCTTTCGTAATGAACTTTTACGAGCATTTTGATTAGATTCGCGAGATGCGAGTTTCGTTCAAAACTGTGCTATCTAGCGAGTAAATTAAGTCTCGCGTTTTTCTTTTTCTTTCCTAATATACAGTTACATTTTTTTTCTAAACGTGTAATTTGCCCCAAAGAATTATCAAACTGGATTGGAAAATTTTCGGAAAATTTTCGTTAAATAAATTGACTTAAAATTTCGTATCTCAAGAGTAGAATTTTCATTTCATTGCGTTGAATTATTGAAAGAAAATATTGTGTGTTATTTTTTTTATGTTTGCTGGCCATTTTGAAATTTAATCAAGAAATTGTAGAGGCGAGCTAAATTAATTTTATTATTTTCAAGAGTTTATACATATTTCAAAAAGTGCCCGTTTTGTATTCCTATCATACGTACATATTTGATCGACTAAATAATGCACATTCATGCAATATAATACTGTGTAAAATTCAATGTGTCAGCAATTCAATTTTATTGCAAAAAATATTACAAAGAAAAACAGATGATGCTTCTGATAAATAAAACATACCTTCATTTTTCAAAGATTGACAATTTCAGTTATTCGTTATTGAAATCGATGGTGAAATCTGTTTTAATTATTCATTTTCGATTTTTTTTTTTTTGTCAGCTATTAGACCAGTTAACGCAAAGTCAATGATTTTCTTTGCAACACCTCTAATGTCATATCTTACATTCAATCACTGCTTTCAATTAAAAAAGAAAAGAATTTTGAACTTGAAGTTGTAGAGAAAAAATGTTTGTTATATTTATTCACTGAAAAGTATAAATATATTAGAAGGTCTTTAAATTTATCTATTCAATTACTGCGACCACGTTAAAATATAAATAATGTATCCTTACAATTTGAATGAGAGTATGTTTTACATTTATACTTTATTGTATGCACAATTGTCTATCAATTTTTGTAAAATTGTATTTTCAATTTTCTTATATGTAGCGAATTAGTGAAAGACTTTTTATTTTAAATTTAACAGGTGATTGGAACACCAAGAAAATGCAATACTCCATACGTAAATATTTTATCAACCAGCATTTTATTCACAGTCATTTCTCGGATTGTATCGCAAATAAAATGATAAACGACACGATATTCAGAATGTTAAACGTCGATGCTATAAATACGACGCTATAGAGGACGCTAAGGTATCTCAGTCTGAAATACTGTTCTATAATCCGTCGTATGAATTGAGTCAGTGCAGATAAATGACACGTTTTTGCAAAGTGATAGATGTAACGGTTTCAACCGGCTGACGAACATTAATTAACTGTCAATGTTCAAAAAAGAATTTGCAAAAAGAAATAAACAAATATCACTCGCTGAACACTTTATCTCTATTTGTAATAAAAGTTTCTTTAAAAAAGTACTTTTCTGTTTAATATGTAGTTAATATATCGTTATATATACAGTTATGTATCTTAATATATAGTTTAATATTTTGAAACTATAAATTCCAGTCTGTTTTTGTTTAAATGGTCAATACGTGTGTTTAATCAACACAGTGACTGCTACACGAAATCTACTTAGTATACTTTATATTTATGAAGTACCTGCGTATAAAAGCGTAGCAGATTTAGTTATTTAAAATTTTTGGTTAATAATATTCGCGATACTTTAATTACTTGAGAATATCTCGAACTAAGAGTGAAAATGCCAGCCACCGTGGTTATTGCCGACACAGCACTAATTATAGAATTATGATCTATGAAACTAAGGGTATAAAACGTTTTACATCTACCTTTCTTGAAATGAAAATTTACAGTGTTAAAAGAAATGAAATAATAAGATAATCGAGTGATTTATTTTAAAATCAAATACTTGATTAAATAATATAATCAAACAGTCTTATAGTGTAATAATAATAATATCAAATCAAACTTAATAATACTAGTATAATAATATCAACGAAATGATGTTATAGTACAATAATATAATATAATTACAATAATATAATCAAATTCAAAAATTTGACTCGCTTTATAATTAAATTTTTTTGTTTTTAGTATGCAAGAAAAATTGATCGACAACTCGTAACTTGTAACTCGTAAAATTTACTTTCAAAACCCGTCGCGTCGAACGAACGCGCAATTATTCCTAGTCGCGGGGCGCCAATCGATAAAAATTCGTGTTTACGGGTATCAGCGTAGACACTCGACGAAATCCTCTTTGGAAAATATCGCCGCGCGTTACACGGTGCTGCCAATACCGGAACAGCCTCGCTTCATTAAGCGTTTCAGAGCCTGGCTTCTGCTAAAACCGAAACATCCAGCGGAAACGCTTAATCACCTTCTTCCCCGCCTCTTTTCGTTAAAAGCGCCGCGCTGCCTCTACCACGTGTTCCTCTGTTCATCCCTTTCTCGCCGGGGATGTGCATCTGTTCACGTGCTCTTCCACGCGATCCCAATCTCCTGGCGCAAGATTCATAAAGCTACGAGCCTCGATGTACGATATTTACGACCATAGACGTAACATGCTGTCCCGAAAGTGTTGCTGCACTGACTCTCCCGCGTTCCGTCTCTGCAAGACGAGAAACAACTCGCGCAAATACGTTTAACTACTGTTGGCGCCTAAAGACGTCTAATTTGCGCTTTAAAAAATTGCTCTTACGATACTGAAGGCGCCTGTAGGCGCTTAACTTTGATCCAGTAACACGAAAGCAGTAACGGAAAATTTTATCAACCACAATTTCAACAAATCTCATTTGAACCAGACGTAAGTTAGTCACATGTTATTCAAATATGTTTATTTTACAGTCATTTCTTTTTATATCCTCAAAATGAAAAATTGGGATAACAAAATGGTCAGGAAAAAGTACGTGCAAACACGACGCGACAAATGATTCATGTTATCATTGAAAGTAATTTTAGCGGGGAAAATCGGGCCTCTTCAGGTGCAACGCTGATGCAACGAAAATTAGCGATTGGTTGATTTGGGTCACGTGGTTCGCGAGGGGGTAGACCTCGAGTAGGAGTGGCGTTGTCTGGTACTGAGCGATCGCGCCTGTAATTTGTTTTCTATCGATTCAAATGTTTGCGTATCGATAAAATTTTATGGCGAAAAATCGTCTTCATTTCCTAGCCAGAACAGTTACTTCTGGGCCTTTCAGTGAGACGAATCGTACTGGAGTACCAGTCGTGCAGTTTTTGTGTATATTCATATTTTGTAGATGCGATGTAATTGTTTGATAAATTGGTACAATCACCGTACTACAAAGAGAAAGAATAACTACTTCATTTTTAGAACGTATATCAAATAAGATGTACGCAACAAAGTATATATTCTTGTACAATGTAAATTACGACGAATTAACTTAACTACTCTCTATGCTCAAACTCTCCTTTTTAATTACTTGAAAACGACTGTGTGTTTATCGCCCGAGTGACTGTTATACATATCCCTAACGATTATTTATAAATCTCCTTGACGATTGTTATAAAAAGCTCAATGTTAATGTTAAATTTTTAGTACATGCATTAACAATTCAATTGGTTTAATGCAGTGTAATTCAACGTTTTGATCGTTTTAATGTACTTTCTCGCCGGTGTAGGTCGCGACTGAATTCCTACCGTATGGTACGGCTGATACGTCTCAAAGTCTGCCGTAGTCAAGGTTAATACGCGACCTCGTATGCGATTCGAAAGTGTGAAAAATCAATAGGGGATTATCGTTGCGACTACCGGCCAGAGAGTGCAGTTTTATTGGAATTAGTTTGAAACGAGAGGGTGAAAATAACGGGTTGAGGGCAAGTTTCTCTCGTTACACAGCGGAGGACAACCGAGGGCCAATGTACATATGTATGGGCACGGTCTCGAGAGCGGCGGAATTGATGATTTCGATGGCTTTATCAAATACGCGCGCGGGCTTTCACGGTCACGAAAATCGGCGACTAACTGAATAACATCCGGCCGCGTCGTATCGATTATCCGCCATCGTTCATTTTCAAGGCTCATCGTCTCCGTTATTATCTCCCGTGAAATTAGTTTAAACGGAAGGAGTTAGACGGGCTGCCGTTAGCCGCGGGAAAGGACATTAATTTATGACAAGCCCCCCTTGAAAATTAGCCGTCGATGGAAATTAAACGTCGCGTCTAATTTACGGCGTTAACAAATAGTAAAGGCGCTAATCGCCGAGTCGCGAGACAGAAAGGCGAAATTGAAGAATAACACCGCCGGGAATTAGCGGGGAATTAACGCGGGAATGCCGCCTCCGTGAACTTTCAGTTGATGGAATTAATCGCGTGTTTGCGAAAGAAAATGATACGCTACGAGATATGAGGAGAGAATACCCTGGGAATGTAGAATTTTTTAATTCTAAAACGAATAATATTGGTATCACGTTAATATTTATTTTACAGTATATAACCAGACATTCCCGTTATTACAACACAACAATAACAATTAGCAAAGATACGAATCATAATAGTTTTCTCATTTTTCGAATTATTTAATTTCGCTTATTATGGATCTAATTCATTTTAATAAAAGAGAAGTATTTTATTCATTCCAGTGTCTTGTTTTTCTTTAATTTATAGGTTAGATGTTAAAATTTTCTTTTTAAATATTTAATTTAAAACATCTTTTAATTATCGTAATATATAAATTAACATATAACACTAATAGAATATTTAATATTTTTAATAAGCAATTTATATCTATGATCTATTGATTCCGTTGTTGACAAGTATTATTCTTAACTATTAATCTATCAAGAACCATCGTTCCGTCGTTTCATTTGCCATTTTTTTCGACAATTCATTTATATCATCAGTTCACTCTATTTTTTTAACATTAAGGCCATGAATTGACAGAACAATGAAAACTTGGTTTGATATTTTATCCGCGTTACATCTTCCACTTGGACTCTATAATTTTACGAAATTTAAAGCAATTGTTTGCAAGTGACATTCGACAGGTTATGAGAGTGACTTACTCAGAGGAAATGGCGAGAGCAGAGAACCCGAGTGACAAACAAAGTCACGCTGGAACCTCCTTTAGGATTGTTTCAACTCGATGTACACATTCGAGTTTCGCAGTTCTCGCCAGTTTGATTCGTCATTATTTGAAATATCCACGTACATCTGTTATTACACAGAAAGTAGCTAATAATCGATAACGCACAAGCGGAATTGTTTTGACATGCAAAGAGCCATTCGAGTCTCGGGACCGGTGGAAAGGCGAAGACCGTGCGAAGGCTGTTGGGTGTAAGAAAAAAACGAAACGCTGGCGGCGGTGTTGAAGGGAGTTGAAGGGAACGCGTGCTTTCGTAAATACGGCAACACGTACGCGAAGGGGCGGAATAAAGAGAAGAGACGTGTTTGAGCGAACGGACGAAAGGGGTTGCTCCGAAAGGAATATACAGTCTTGTGTCTCGCGCGACATGCGAGTTATCGATACCATAACTCGAGAAACTTGGGTGCATCCTCCTCTCGTCTCGTACTCTCTGGGCGCGTCGTCGCGACGCGACGTGTCCTCTAGATCGTTGTCGTCTCTTCCCCCCCCCCTCCCTCCCTCCCTCTCTCTTCCTCCTTTCGCGTCTCTTGGCTATATAATGTCCTCGAATCTGGGCAACTTTTTTATTTATCGGCTTCGTCGGGAAATGTCTCGCTGCCGTTTCCTCTTTCGCACCCTCGACAACCTCCGTGCACTTCCGCGTTCCCTGAGCCGCGTTTCCTGTTCTCGCGTCGCCCGTCTCTTTCTTCGCCGGCCTTTTTCCCCAAGCCGAGCGACAACCCCCGCCTTTGTTCTCCCCCTTGTTTCTCGCTTCTTCTTCCTTTTCCACCCTCCGTCTTTATTGCCTCTTGCAGTTTCCACTACCCCCCACCCTCGATTCCGCTCCGTTTCGCGTATTTGTCCCGTTTTTTTCTCTCTCCCTCTCTGTCTCTCTCTCTCTCTCTCTCTTTCTCCTCCTCGGCTCTTCCTCAGCCTGTTCCACCAGTCTTGTTTTTCCGAGTAATTCCCCGCGCTCGCGCTCCGGCTCGCGCTCCACGTCTCGTCAGAAACGGAAACGGTCGCTGTCCTACGGATTCAGACGGCTGTCTCTCACCCTCTTCCCCCCCTCCTCCCCCGGTGAAAGCTAATTGTACTCGTTGCTTCTTGTCGTCGCGAGCGAACTCCACGTCGTTCTTAGTCGCACAGAGCTGGAAACTGGGTCTCTCTCTCTCTCTCTCTTTCTCTTAACTGGGTTGCAGTGTGCAAGCCTGCTCGTTCGTGTGAGCCAAGCAGAGCGGAGGCTGCTTCCTGTACGAGACTGTACGAGCGCGCGATACACTTGTTCGAGATTGTATATATGCCGAAGGGAAGAGAACACCGGGCAAAGCAAGAGGGAAGCAGAGTGGAAGACAGGGAGAAGGGAGAGGAGCTCAAAGCGGGCTAGTAGACGAGGAGGACGTTGCGGACTTACCCGGTGAATTTAAGCTAACGTCTTCGACTGGAACGCCACGTGAATTAATCGAGTTAATTGTTGTATACCTTGCTCCCCTTCTTCCCCGCTTCTTTGCGCTTAATTAGACACGTTCGGCTGCGCCAAGAGTGCAAGTCAAACGACGGGGAGAGAGAGAGAGAGAGAGATCGTCAACGATGGAGAGATCGCCAGTGACGTTTGACTCGCCGCGTGATGTTCGACTACTGATGAAAAATTTGCCGCGGGAAATTTTGGTCGGTAACGTCTCTTGTAGGGAATCGACCCCACACGCCGACCAGACGAATGAAAGGGAACGACGCGCTCGTCTTTAATTTCGACGAAGACGAAATGGGCTTTTTACCAGGGCTAATTCGGTCGGAAAGGGTGAAAGCACTTCCGAGGGAGTGCCTCTCTGGATTATTAATTTCACGTTTCCCCCGACGGAGGAGAGAGACCTGTTTGAAACTCGCCGTCGTTTGTCGCAATCGATTTGCGCTTTATTCGCGAATTGACAGACCGTCCAGCTGCTTCTTTTCGAAACTTTCATCAGATTTGCGACTGGGAAGCTTACAATAGGCGGCCGCGTCGGATCGATCGGAACTGTCCACCTTCATTTGCACCACCAGTTTCTTCGGAATGCGTGTAAATTTCCACAAGAGCGAACCTTCTTTTGCAAGTGGAGATCATCGGAGAAAATGCGTCGTGTGGAATATCTCTTGCCCCTTTTGCTCCCGATACTACTTTCAAATTTGAAGCGTTGATTTCAATTTGACGATCGCTGCGCCGCGCTGCTGGAACAGATGTACGAGGGCAAAGAAATAAAAGTTCGACGCGATAAATGGACGATTGATCGCGGGAATCTTGTTTCGAAGATGAAGCAGGGAGACGGTCGCGTATATTGGGGCGAAAATGAAACAGTACCGGAGAGGGCGATACAACTGACGAATAGATCAAAGACGATCAGGGAATATCCGTACTTTTTGTTACTGGAAAATTTTGTTCGCTGTGACATTACCATACCCGCACTTTTATTATACATTTCATTACACGTTTAGTATACGTTGTTTCTCTATTTCTCGTTATTGTAAATTTTTTAAATTTTAAATTTTCTGACCAAGCACTTTAGTCGTTTGGTAGTTAATTTACCTTCTCCTGTGTCAGTTTGACATATTTTTCTCATAAAATGTCATTATGTTTCTAATATAGCGTGTAACACGTTTACTTCTAATATGGTACAATATACATTTTTCGATATATTTTAATGTAAAATTTTCGACACTTTTGGTAACAAAATGTATTGTCAGAGTTAGTTACCTTCTAATTATCCGTTGACACTTTTCGAAGATAAGTGTAGGCATTTATATTAGAATTGTAACAAATTCAAAACAAATGATCACAACGTTAAACGAAATTAGAGAAAGTAACATCAAGATGGTATTTGCACGAATATCACACGCAATATAGACTACTTATTATCAATAAAAGAATTTGCAAATTGAGTTATTTATTTCTTCATTGTGTATTTTTAGACATTTTACCAGTGTGTCAATTTGATGTCAAGGGACAAACTGAATTGGAGAAATTATTATAATCTATTGTGATGTATGAACGCGAGTTTATTTCGTTCAACGAAACGATCTTGCGAAACATTAAGCAATAAATATTTATGAATTTAAACCATATCTATATATTAAATATATT
>KQ435696.1:470426-495628 GCA_001276565.1 Melipona quadrifasciata | reverse complement strand
ATATATATTAATATAAATTAATTTAAGAAAGAAAATTTTAATATAGACAGGTCATTTTCTTCGAACAAAAGTATGCGCTTCTTGTACAATTTGATACACGTACATGTATTAATTGAAGCAAATAATTATAAATAAAACACGTAGATCGTCACGTAAAATTTATGTGTTTCGCCAAATATTTAATTCCTATGAAACGTTGCATTACGACAAAACATTGCATTATCGACGATATGAATCTTGTCGTAACTCTGAAACGTTTGTAAGAATATTTCACGACCACCAGTGACGTGACATAATCACCGTGTTAATACGTGCGTCACAAAATTATTCGTTCGAATAATTTCTCCCGTCGTTTGAAATTGCATTACTTACTCGGAATGCCCGTAAAAGCGATCAAAGACGTATCTGGGACATGTCGTGAACGTGTCTTGTCGATTTAAACGCTCCAATATCGGCGCTTCGCATGAAAATCAACTCGCGCCAAAACGAGAACGTTCTCGGCGAATTTGTAAAAAAACGGAATTACATCTTGTCGATACACTCGCGTCAAATAATCGCGAATAACCAGGAGAGAAACGGAGTTCTCTCGAACGTGAATTACATCGTGACATTAGCGAGACATCTGTTTCTCATCGATGAAAATTTCTCTCAATGGCTTCTCCCCCTTTTTTTCATCAGTCGTAACAATACATCGTTATTAACTCTTGCATCACTCTTGTTTCCCGTGACTGGCGAGAAAAAGGAGATTTGACACTTGCTGCACTTTCTAACGAGACCGTCGCGTCGCCGTATAGTTCTGTCATATGTTGCATACGTGTGTGTGTATGTGTGTGAACCTTTGTGTAGCGCGTGTGACGAAAGAGAGAAAGTGTGTGTGTGTGTGTGTGTGTGTGTGTGTGTGTGTGTGTGTGTGTGTGTGTGTGTGTGTGTGGCAGAGAGAGAGAGAGAGAGAGGAAGAGAGAAAGGGGTACAACAAGAGCAACGCGGAGAGAGAATGCAAACAGAGGAACACAGAAAGGAGCAAAGACACGGACACAGGGGCAACGCTTTAGTCGGCTATTAATTTTGTATTTCGCTTAAACACGCGACGATGAGACTGCACCAGACGGAAATTCATTTCCAGCGTTCTCTCTCTCTTAGCGCACCGGAGCGACCACGACTCTTATTGGATTCTCTAGCCGAGAGGCCTCGCTCTGCTCTCAGTTACAGAAGCGGTTTATCGAAAGTTTAAATTATTTCACCGCACGACGTCGACCAACCGAGCGAGAGAGGTTCGGAGCTGCTTGATTATCTGTCAGCTGAAGAGAGAGAGAGAGAGAGAGAGAGAGAAATAGGCCAGAGAGAGAGAGGCGCGGAATATCAACTGACATGGCGGCGGATGACACGCGTGAAAACTAACAAACGATGGAAGTTTTTCCTATACCCGGCTAAAAAGAAACCGATGAAAAATACCTAATGTGTATATACATACATATATGCATATGTCACAAATATAGAATGACTTCAGCAGTATGCTCCTCGAGTAGAAATAAAAAAAGAATATTGCACATACACAGACCTGTGGAAAGGTTATTTAGCAAAAAAAATGTGAAACCTGAGGATAATAGCGGACTCGTTGATACACATCACAACGTAACAATATATAGGCGGTATTTAGTTTGAAAATGTTTGAACGCACGCGGAAATTCGGAATGTGACAAATTTTCCTGCGATGAACTCGCATTCGAAACCTGGAAAGTGTATTTACGAAATACGAATATAAATCAAATTCTTTTACATTTTTGTAAAACATCGTGGTATTACATTTATGTGACTTTCTTTTTTATAACATTATTTTCTTATCTCAAGTCGGAGAACATATTGGTAACGTTTGATTCTATGCATGTACATACATGTAGGAATGACTCGTGTAATTTGCTTCAGAAATGTTTATTCATAAAAAATTTTATGACGAAATTGTATTTATTAAGCACTTTGATAAAAATGTAATCCAGAACAAAATAGATGTCTCCTTTTTCTTTTTCTAATTTTGCTTAGTTGAGTTTACTTTTCATTTTATTTGGTGTCATATAATTTTTTTTATGTTTTTTATTGTCATTTCTTTTTATTAAAATTAAAGATTCGTCCGGAATATGACTCAATGACAATTTACAAAAGTATAATATATACATGCTTACACTGTTGCGTGTGATATTAACCTTGGAGGTTATAGATAACAGTTGTTATTCGTGTTTTCAGTTAAATATGAATTTTTTTAATTTCTTCTTTCATGAAAGCCTTTAAAAATATTAGGGTGATATAGAAATTTGAATGTAAAGTTAAGATAATTGTAAAGTTAAGCGCAACCCTTGGACTTGTTAATGCAATTTCCTTATTAATTATTAAATTAACAGCTATAACGTGTACACACCGCGAATCTAAATTTGCAATACAAGAGAAATTCAGATATAATATATAATTCGTATATAATTTAAAATATGGTGAAATTCAAATGAAATAAAATTATATCAAAAGTGCTCCCACGTTATTTCCCTCAATGATTTGAAAAAGATTTTGTTCTACATGTTTGACTTATCTTTGCATGTAAATAGAATGGCTTCCTGCCGAGTTTCCACTCCTATCTACTTGGGAATTTGCTACGTTCGTGTATACTCGATAAGTTTTCAAACTTGATTTTCTCCGGCACGAAACCGCTAACTTAATTTCATTATTATCGATTTTCGTGTTATTTTGAGCCGGAAGACGATGTACACATTTGAAATCGCTCGAATACAAGTCACTCGTGGAAACAAAAAGGTGATAACTTTTTCAAATGTGTATTTTGTGATAAACGTTCGTTAACCTTGAACTGAGAAATATTGAGTTAATTCGTGGCCTCTTCGTACAAACAGTCCAACACCAAGAATTGAAAAGACGAGAACGTGTAATATTTTAAACATGTTTATGATGTTCGTGAAATAGGTAAGTGAAACATTTTAACAATTATATATATAAACGACGGGAAACAAGAATCCATCGATAGAAAATATTTAATCTTTAGAGGACTGACAGAGCCATTTTTGTCACTTTGAATAAACCCACTAATTAATAATCGTTTGACATATAAAATATTACAAAATTTAACACATAAAATTAAATAGACATGTGTCCATTTTGATGCTATACAATTTTTATCTGAATTATTTTTTTATTGATATTTTACTTACTGTATGGTTATTTATTCGACTTGGTAAAACAGATTGGTAAGTACAGATTCATGCACTCAGCAATGTAAGAAACACGTAGAAGTATTCTAATTGCAAAATTTAAGAATGCTTAAAATTTTGTTATTCCTCCAAATTGGCACGTCTACTTCAATGGTTCCGCAAAATGCTCGCATTCTAAACAACGCATTGGGCATACATTTTTCGAAAAAGAAAACCAATATTTTTACGAAAAGATGCCGGTCTTCTAAATAACTGAAAAATCCATTTTCAATACGTAATATAAATACAAATCATAAATTTTTACTTCTCCTTAAATTTGAGTGGGTCCATAATACCCTCCATTAGTTGATTGCTAAACAATTCGTACGAAGAATTAACATTGTTTTCTAATTCAATGTACCGAAAAATAATTTTCTGGGTGAGAAAAAGAATATAAGTGAAATTAAAGTGACGTGATTCAGTATTTTCAACAAAATGGACGAGTGCATGAACAGATACGTAAATTCTGTATCGCTTCAATCACGAATACAATTTAACCCAAAATGCGTGGTATGTCTGACCGTAAAAGGGTAAATAATAACAGTTAATAAATCGATATCAGCATTTCTAACGACACAGTCCTATCTGCTGAGATTTTATCCAAAACTGACAGGACGCTCCAAACTTTTGGATAACAATGTTGTACTTTATGGCTTGTCTCTCCTAAGACATGTTAGAGTTAAAATGTTGTGTACAAACGGAGGCAGGGAGTGTAATGCAAAAGTACCATGCACGGGAAATAAGAACTGGAGGAATGCGTGGAGTCGAAACAGTTAAACGATGGCTATTAATGTGCACGTCTGTGTATCTGTAGATGCGAGCATTCTTACGGGTAGCGAAAGTGTAGGGGAGGGTATAAAGTTTGCTTTAGAAAATACTGCTAATAGAGACTATCCCGAGAATTTCGGTGCCCAGGTGGAGAAAGTTAAAAGAAAGGCGAAGTATGTTCCGTTCAAGTTTTATACTTTATTCATCAAATATTTTCATTTCGAAATGTACTTTTTTTTTCTGCGCGAATTATATAATTTAACGTGAATTTTTTAATATTTTTGTACGACACTCTTAATTAAATAACTCAAGATAATTCAGGATTATTTAATTTAAGATCACTCGAAATTTATTCGTATAAAATTGTATTTATAAATAAGCGACAAATTCTCGTTCCTAGATTTAACCCTACTACGCGTGATTAAAATGTGGATTGCACATAATCCGAAGTAGAATTATTTGGTTTGCAAAACTTCTTCTATTTCTTAAATTATATTTAGACATAATTTAAGACAGATTCTGATTCGGTCTATGCATGATTATTTAGTAATGCACGGTTTGATTGATCTTATTTTGTATTGAACATTCACTCGTTAACGATAAAACTAATTCAATGGCAGAAAAAATAAATCTCATTAAACAAATAAACTCATTAACGATAAAGCAAATGAAATTAAAAATTCCAAAAGACTAAGTAATTTGAAATACTAAATTGGTAATAATCTTCACGATATCAGTTGAGGACTTCGATTTAATCGATTTCCTTATCTATAAACATTCGGTAGATACTTATATTTTCGTACTGTCAAGCTCCTTGATAGCAACACGCATCTTCAATTACTAAGAACTGAAACACTGAGCAAAATAGTTCGTTAAATATAGAGAAGTGAAAAAAAAAACAATCGAGACAAATTCCCAAAAAGAACGGACGCACAACGGAGAGAAGAGGGATAATAAAAAAGAACTGCACGACTTGTACCCCAGTACGTTTCATTGAAAAGCCCAGAAACAATTGTTCTGACTAGGAAATGAAAATAACTTTTTTTCCATAAAATTTTATTGACACGCAAACATTTGAATCGATAGAAAACAAATTACAGGCGCGATCGCTCAGTACCAGACAATGCCACTCCTACTCGAGGTCTACCCCACGCCCCCTCGCGAATCACGTGACCCGAATCAACCAATCGCTAATTAGCGTTGCATCTGAAAAGGCCCGATTTTCTGGGTTACCCTCGCTAAAATCACTTTCAGTGATAAGATGGCGTTAAGAAAAAAGAAAAGGCGAGTGCAGCGAGAATTAACCTCTTGCGCTAGCAAATGGTTCGCGGACCATAACGAGTGACCAAACCATATATATACAATAACTCGTCTCCTTTTTGAGAAGAAGAAGTAATAAATTTATTATTTGTTTTACCTGGGTTATATTTCAATATACTTAAAACTGAGAAAATATTGCAATTTTGGGCCAAATATTCTCGACGTGCGTGGCACATCATTCCAGGGCAAGAGATTAAGAGTGCTCGCGGGAAACGAAAGGTTCGCGAGGGATTTGCGGGCCCGGAAGACAGTGGCGAGAGAATCGAAAGAAACAACCGGGTAAATGCGAAAGGTTGCGGAAAGAAGTATAGTTCGAGGGGTTGCGGGCGAGAAACGAGAAAGAGAGAGAGAGAGAGAGAGAGAGAGAGAGAGAGAAAGAGAGAGAGAAAGAGAGAGAGAGAGTCTTCCGTCAAACGGGCGCGGTTGGCCCCTGCCTTATATATGCCTCTCTCTGTCTCCCCATCTCGGAAAATCGATGTTCCGCGACCTGGAACGAAATTCCAGGGGAGATTCCAGACGGAAAGACCGTTTTCGCGGAAATTCTCGCGAGTTAATCGCAAATAACGCTCACGCGCAGCCGAGATGATAGCTCGCTCAGCTATTTCGCAGCGGGATGCGACTCGATATCGCGGTATTCTAAAATAATAGTAATAAAAATAATAACAAAAATAAACGATGGAAGGAAAAAGAGGGAAAAGAAAGAGAGAGAGAGAGAGAGAGAGAGAGAGAGAAGAAGAGAGCAGAAATGGTACCAGGGGACTGGCGCGGGCCAGCTGCGTGTAAACAATAAATCGAGCCCACAGGGCGGGCCAATTATGCTGTTCGATCGGCAGAATTATTGATGTTCGATGCGGTTCCGACAACCAGATTCCGGGCGAGCGCGACGACTTGCTCGCACGGATACGGAAATTGAATTTTCTCGCTTGACGAATTCGTCGCGGGCACGGACACGTTGTCCGCGGAAATTCTCTTGGAGGTTTTTGCATGGCGGAACAAAGAGGCGTATCAGCCGATGCCGACCTCGCCAGACATTTAATTGATCATTTTCTGGCCGCTGAATGACGTGGAAATTGTTCGCTCGCGTTCTGGTGCCTCTCCTCTCTCTCTCTCTCTTTCGTTTCCCCTTTCCGTTCTCCGCTCTTTGTCCAGTCTCTCTCTGCTCTTTCGTTATTGCCTCGGGAATATCGTTATACCCTTGGAACGCGGTCGACTAATGCGATCTTGATCGTCATCGCTTTGAACTGGAACGCGTTTGTCTGTTCGTTCGATTGCGGAACAACGCTCCGATACTCATAGGATCGCACGAACGTGCTTTTGGTCTTTGCTTTGGTACGGAGTTTCGGACAAATGGCGGGACGAGTGTTTGTTTAATCGATTCGACGAGCTCTGCGGGCAATCGATAAAGACACGATGATTACATATAGAATTACGGGGCAGAGTCATCGACGGTGAAAATTGTCCCGGCGCGCGCGTCCCGGGTAGAGAGAACTGGTTGCCGAATCTTCGGGACGCGTGAATACACCGCGTTAAATGGATATGGAAATTTCACTTCATTTCGTCGGGGAAAATTGAAAGACCCGAGCTTCATACTCGTCGTTATCGCTATCCTGTCACTTTCGGTTACCTCTTTACCAAGTTTCTGACGTTTAAGACGAGGAATGGGGATGACTAATAACAATCTAGCACGCACAGTTTTGACAATGTTCTTTTTCGTGGAAAAAAATGTGAGAATTTTTTCCTTTTAATCTTTAATATTCACACGGTTGCGTAAAAATTAATTTTCTTATTTATTTCACGACCAATATGTATTGCAATTAGCAATGTATATTAAAGAACTGTTTAAATATTTGCAAGTGTATACAAGCATACTACACACAGTCAGTAAATTGATTTTTAAAAAAAGTATGACTTGAATAAAGATATGAATAATTTTTTATATTGTTTTTATTAGTTATAAATATCTTTTGCGCAAATAGATTTCCCTTATTATCGATTGAACTATTTAATTAATTATATTGCAAGTCTAGTGAAAAAGCACAGTGTTCGATTTCACTCTGTGAGTACAAATTACTCGTAAACTATTTGTTATGCAAAAAAAAAGAAAAGAAAGAAAAAAGTAGGTCAGATAAGAAATCAATACTTTTTCATTTTATTATATTCATCATTCTGTTTAAAAAAGTGGAGATGACCTTCATATGATCAACTACTTTTTGTGTGACAGATAATTTGCACCTGTGGACTTATGTATTATACTTGATGACAAAAAGATAAAAAAATTTCTACAATCTGTTTTACATCTCACAATTTTTAGAAATAAATCGATAAATGATTTAGTAATTTATATTATTTACATTGTTTACGAAAATATATATTATATTTATGAATATTATTACAAATATACATTATATGGCTAGTGATTCATAGTAATCGTTATGTAATATAAATGAACCGATAAATAAATTTTATAAATCACGTACATACTTATTTTTACCTCACTAAAGACAGATTGTACAAGGCTATTTTACAGGTGTACAAAAGCTATTTTACAGCTCTTTACTAATTCTTCATAGTAATCGTTATGTGTCATAAACGAATCGATAACGTAAGAACAGCATTTATAAGCTGAATCGAGAACGCTGATAGCCAAAGTCCGTAGGTTTCAGCAATCGACTTATACGGAACCCATACGCATAACTTAAGGACCATTCGAAGGCAATGAATATTTCCTAGGTCAGTTGTCTTCTGAACTCCGAATCTCTCTCCCATTTTTGCTACCATTTCGAGAACCAATTGCTTCCATAAATTCGTTCATCATCGATTACGCTGCGAATTCAGTAAAACATATCCGTTTTCGAATTTCGACACGATTCTCTCTTCGTAAATTTGCCGATAATATTTTCTCTCTGTGTATACGTTGGATTGTTTTATCTGTTTCTTGCGCATATCGGTCGATATGGTATCATTACAGATAATACACTGCTTAAAATTTCACACAAAGGTGAATAGCATCCTGTGTAAATGTTGCTAAACGATTAAAAATACTGTACGAAAATTTTAACAAGCAAAGATTTGTGAAAGCCTTGTGAAATACATTTATAGTATATTGGAAATATGGAATGTGACTAGAACAATAATCTTGTTCTGATTATTCTTGATATAATATAGGAGATAGACAAGTGACGTTTACATTGTACGTTAATACGGGTTAACGTTAATTAATATTTTATTTATCGAGTTGATTCAATAGTAGGTATATTGATTTTACACTTCTAGAGGTAGATGGCACTTTAGAATGCATAAACACATATCTGTAACGTGGAATTTATTTTATAAATCAATTTATTACACAAAATGCTTAATTTATTTTGTCCAATCGGATAAATTAATACGATCATACATAAATACTGATTTGTTTTGTTTAATTAATACGATCATATATAAGTACTGTCTTGTTTCGTGAATTTAATGTCGCAACAGCTGCTGAGATTAGTATCAGCGACAAAGTGCGAAACTGCGAGTGTGGAAACTGTGGAACTGCGATTAAGAGTTGGACCTACAGTTTTTAAACCGGGCTCCGAATTAATTAGACCACCATATCAAAAGTAAATCCGTTATCGTTTCACGTGTTTATCACGCGAGTTTTGAACGGAACATTTATGTTTCCGGGTTTTGTACCTTAATTATTCGCAAAATACGTTGACGAAACCTACGTAATATCAGTTTAAAATTTCACACGTAGCAGTGAATTTTACGCTGTTATAAATTTGTTTAATAATTTTCTCAACATTTTTGAAGAATTATTCATTTAAAAATTGGACTGTCGAAGTACAGTATGCAGTTTTTTATTTTTTTTTTAGTTTGAAGCAATTACTCGTCATCGAACGTGTACACATTGTATGTATGTGTTATAACATCTAAGAAGAGCTCATGATTGTCCGAGTGTTTTCCAAAAAGAGGTAAATTAAAACTCCCCGGCAGGTATTCCATTATTTCGGGGGGAATCAATTAACGCGGGGCTCGGCAGCAGCCGGACCGATGCATTTGCCAGGTCGTTCAATCGCGGCAGCCCCGTAATCGATATTTACACGCGGCTCGGTCAAACTGTCAGGCAGTGGTACGCGTGTCGCTCGACATTTCAATGAATAAAGTGACCAGCGTCACCCTAAATTTTCGCGCCCCACGCCGGAGAGGGTCCGGGGTCGATCCCTAATGGTTTTCGTTCAGCCCTAACCCCTGCGAGAATAGCCGAACGTCATGGTGAGAACGTGTATTTCCTCATTTTCCTGCCGTGTCGAACTGTTGTAAGGAAAGAGGCGAACGGGGCGAAACGAGTTGTCGAGGTGAGACGAAAAATCATCGTTATGGCGGATCTTGGAATGACTGTCCCTCAATAATCCGACAATATTTTTCTAGTTAGTTTCTTCTAGTAGAATTAATCCTAGATGTGTCGGGGACGATACCTAATTTCGTTGATTCATACGTGAAGATTGAATTATAATATCGAGTTACGCCCACAGTAGGAATTATGGTTCTGATTTGTGAGAGAGCAAATTGTACCCTTACGGAATACGTGAATCTGAATTTTCAATCGGAGAATTAACAAATACAAACCGTGTAATAACGTTTTCGATGCTTTACATCTATAACTAACATTTATTAAAAGGCAAAAAGTTAATAGTAATTTTTGTAGCTTTAATGATCGTATGTTGATTGATTTCATTTATATATAATTATGGTATTTAATACTGCTGAAATAATTTCTAATAGAAGCAGTCAGTTTGATGCTTGAATATCGTTCTTAATAGCAATGAAACTCGTGTTGAAATAAAATGGACATTTTGACATGATTTTTGTCGAAAGTGTGTTATAATGAATACGAACGTCATTGGATAGATATTATTCATTAAATAATTAATAGACGCAGCACATGCGTCGTATAAATACAGTAAAACCTTGTTTATTTTCCTTTTACACAAATTAATTGGTGCTAAATATTATGGATTGTAATTGATTATCTTCGTTAGCTCTTGTTGAACAAATAAAAGCAGATTTTGTAGGTATGTAGCTAGCAAGCTTCCACTGTCCGAACTTGTCGATTATCGTTATCTGAACGATCTTGTTCTCTAAAATGTTCGGATAAGCGATTTTGTCAATATTTCACAAGAAAATATGTGCAATTAATAAGGATATATCTATTGTAAAAATATGACGATTATAAACATAACGTGACGATTAATTAACATAAATAATCATAAACATAAATACGACTTGGAATTTTTGGCATTGAAACATTTGCGTACAACGTAATTTCTGCCTTTCTTGTTATTAGTATATTTTATTGTTCTTATTTTTAGGCTATAGAAACGATCTGAATTTAAAAATATTTTCAACTACAAAAAAAAAGAAAAAGAAGAAAACAAGCGGAATTTTTTCACTTTCAATCAATCTATACTCTTTAATACGTGAATTTTGTGTTTTTTCTTTTTTGGTGAAGCATATCTGTATAACAGCCTCTCCTATCCTCATTTCTGTGTAGAATAAAGTGGGAAAACTTCATTAATTACGTAAAAGATAATTATTTGAACAGGTAGGAAGGAGACGCACGATACATTTCATATAATTTACGAGAAAACGTAGAAATAAATCTTCCTCCACTTACAATTGGAGAAATAAATAATAATCCAATGACGAGAAAGTAATTTATTAATTGTAAATAACGAAATTGTTTCGCGGAAATTATCTTTCGGAAACTCTATAACACGTATCGCATTCTCGCGAATAAAGTGGGAAAATTCAAAAACGTATATTTTTCAGAGGAAAACTGATATTATTTTGTTAATTAAGGAAATAGAATTCAAAGAAATACACTTTTCATCTTGTCAATATGCATTTGTTCACAATGATAGTCGAGACAAAATTAACAATAAGAGATATTTATAAAGTGCAGCAGGTGAATAATCACTTTCTGTTAGCAAACAAAATTTTCACAATTGTTTAAGGACTGTCTGTACAATATTTCTATAGTATAATCACGTTTTTTTACTCACTTCCTTCGCAAGGGTACAATGTTGTACATTTAAATTCTCGATTATTTAAATTTTTGTCTCAAATTTCAAATTTCAAGGTAAATGCATAAAGATTCTAAAAGACTGCACGATTCGTGTCACTGAAAGGCCCAGAAGCAACTGTTCTGACTAGGAAATGAAGACGACTTTTCTGCCATAAAATTTTATCGATATGCAAACATTTGAATCGACACAAAATAAATTAAAGGCGCGATCGCTGGGTACCAAATAACGCCACTCCTACTGGAGGTCTACCCCACGCCCCCTCGCGAATCATGTGACCCAAATCAACCAACCGCTAATTTTCGTTGCATTAGCGTTGCACCTGAAGAGGCCCGATTTTCTGGATTACCCCCGCTAAAATCACTTTCAGTGATAATATATTTGATTCTGCTTATGTTCCTCTTTAATGTCCCCGTCAGCATAGTGTCACGTGAATAATGCGAATAAAATTTTCACAAATGTTCAAGGATATTTTTTTGCTATACAATGCTGCACTCATTTAAATTCACCAATTTTTTAAATCATAGTTTCGTTATTCAAATTTCAAGATAAATACGTAAAAATTTTGAAGATACTTCGACAAACGTCACGTCGGCAATACGTTTGATTCTCTCTCTCTCTTCTCAAGTTCCCCATATTACTCTATATTCCCCCTACTAATCACGAGAAGGATTATTTCGAACGAGCCTGACGTCGGAAGTCGACCCCGATATTTTTTCTAATCCCACCACGACTGCCACAGCACGATCCCTCGTCGTTCACGGGATTTTCGGAGACCCACATTCCCTCTGAAAGGAAAACGCCAAGCCAAGCCAAGCCAGGCGACGCTCTATACGTTATGAAAGATATTTTCTGAAGGGACGTCTATAAATCAGAAGTTAATGACGGTGGCGGGCTTGATAATTGTCCCGTTGGCGATGGCGACGTGGCGCCGCGTACGCGACGTCGAGATTTCGATAAAATATTATAGAATGGAAGTTGCTCTCGTCGACGTTGATACCGTATTGTGTAATACGGGGTCGCCGTGAATTATGGTAACCGATAGACAGTTACGCACGCATGCGATTCCTTAATAAGTGGTTGATAACACCGCGCGGGTATAAATCATCGTGGGTAATTGGCGCGAGCTACTTGCACCGGTGTAGTCGGCTGAATACCGTCGGGGAAGATTGAAAAGCTCGTTTCGTTCGATCAAATTCGCCATATCAAAGCGATTCTAATGCCCCGTCTTTAACGAAGTTGAAGAAGAATTTTATGTAAATTTGTGCAATTCATTTTTACAAAAATTTTTATGTAATTTTATATAAATTACGAGTTTCCTTTTTCATTGTTTTTCTTTTCTCGCGTTTCTCTCGTTTATTCCGTTGTTAATAGTTTCGTGGAAATACAGACGACGAATATGTTGATTTAACGTGGAAATTCAAGGTACGAAGCGGTGATTTTTACCCCCGTCGGTGTAACGCTGTGTTACTGACTGTTGGCACAAGATATAAATCAAAAATTATGTGCTGCGCTCCGAAAGGGGTATTTTATTATTTCACCCGCGTGGCGAACCTCGGTATTGAATTAGACCAAGCAGCTGGGCCCGCATAAATCGTTTATGTATCTGTGTGCCAAGCGGACGTAGCTACTTATTGAATTAAATATATATATTTTTCTATTTGTATTTGTTACGTGGCTCGTAAAGCACAAACTAACGCCAACTGGTCATCTTTTGTGAAAAAATCTCGGGAAAAGTGTGACAATGAATCGTGTCTAGTCATATTGTATGTTTATTGATAGAATGACGCGTACCAAAAATTGTGTAAAAAAATCGTCACAAAAATTAACTCTGCAAACGAATTACTTTCTAGAACGGAAGTTTTCTACAGTTTAGACGTAAATAATTATGCGAATGCCACAATACATAAATTGCGCCAATTATTTTTTTAATCGATACATAAATGACATAATAATATTTTATTGATAATTACGTATAATATTTGCAAATTATATTTGCGATAGTTGTAATATTTCTATTATTATTAATAACAATGTTAATTTATTATTTTATCAATATTGCATAATATTTTTATAAAGATGTTATTGAAAATTCACAAAATCTAAAAATCATTGCCTGGATTGTAAAAATGTAATTTTGTCACCAAATAATTCAGATTACAATTTTTGTACTTCAAACTTTCAGTATCAAATCGATCTCTTAAAAACTTTATTTTTCCATTTTTCAAGAACGCTGTATTCTTTTTACATGAGATCGAAACGTTTCAATTATCCATCTATTTCTTTCTTGGAAATTTATATCTCAAAGTCTCAATAAATATATACATTATCTTTTCTTGGGATTGATGGATCCATCGATGGATTCATCGATTAACCTCTTGCGCTGGAATGACGTGCCACGCACGTCGAGAACTTTTTGTCCCAAAATTGCAATTTTTCTCAGATTTAAGTATATTTAAGTATAACCGAGGCGAATAATAAATTTATTGCTTTTCAATAATTTTTATCCAGTGATATCATACCGACGAGTTCAAAAAGAAAGCGACACTTACGGTCACTCGTTATGGTCCGCAATCGGTTGCCAGCGCAAGTGGTTAAAGAAATAGTGAAACGTCAAAGAGGTCGATCATTGGCGGAACGAAAATTTCGGCGTTCCTCCAAATATTAATAATTGGAGAAATTAGGGATATATATATCGTCGTTTAATCCTAATGAGAGCGCGGGCATTCCGATGCTCGTTGATCTCTGGAGCAGCGAGAAACGGAGCGGGCGCTCGAAATTCGTATAATCGAGATTACATTATCAATTGCAACGCAATTCACAATCAAGCCAGTTTCCAAGTTACAGCAAAACTAGATGGCTGAAATAATTGCAACATCAGCTGACGTTTGCTGTAAATTCCAGACTTTAGGTCGCCATCTGTCACGCAAACTTGGCGCCATACGCTCCGGTGGTTTCTTACCAATCTACACCGTGCCGTGGAAAGTTTTGTCCCGCAGCCGTGCCCATCTCTCTTCGTCCCTCTCTTCGTGCCTCGTTTTCACCATTGTGCGACTTCCGTTCCGCAGAAAATATCGCGGCTTTAACATGCATCATCAACAAATAATTACAAGCCTCACCTTCTTTCGTTCTTCCGAGTCGGGAACTTTTTATGTTATTCGGGGGAGGGAGTGAGAAACTTTCAGCGCATAAAGATGATACCCGGCGGTCTTCTACTACGCAGTAACGATATTTCATGGTCGTGCCGCGACTCTTCTTCGCGGCTCCGCGCCTTAAAAAACGGACGCCCGTCGTTCGAGCCCCTCCGCCGCCGAGAACTTTCCAATTTTGTAAATTAAAAATACCTGCACCTCTGTTGTCCCGCCCGTTCGAACTTTCCCCGGCGACCGATCGATCAATAACCGCCGGTCGTGTGTCTGAAATAACAGAAAAATTAAAAACATCGCCCAGCAAAGAGAAGTTGCCCGCCGAAGGGGGGTGGAGCAGGGACAATGTAGTTCAAAGTAAAAGTAAGAGCGACACGTTTCGATGGCGGGATTATTTGATCAGATTATTTTGCAATAAGAATGCCTCTCCGCGTGCATACGCGGGATCGACGCGGGGTAACGTCGGTATACGGATAAACGTATTACATTGTAGATGTTAATTTTACGTGCAGCAGTATTGGTTGGTAATAAATGAATAATGCCGTTCACGTGTGATTAATATTAAATGTCATAGATAATTTACGCTTTGTAACGTCGCGCGTTGCGTAGTTTTATTTATGTTCCGCGAGTACAAAGTAAATCAATCAAAGTACTCCGATGATCGAATCATTTTAAGAATACAATCGCAAAGGGAAACGATTTTTCATCGAAGTGTGATATTAATTTTGATGTAAATGATCGCGTCGTTTCTGAATGATGCGTAATGTTTACATTTAATTTGATAACACGGAAGACTTGACCCAGAATGTATGAATACACGTACGCGTAACATCTACAAATGAAGATGATTGATCACGGGAATTTAATACGTTTCCAATATTCGTCGTAATACAAATGAATGGAAGATTGTCGTTGCATATCGATCGCGCAAGCAACGTAAGTTTGACGAATTAATGCAAGTTTTCCGTGTTTCGACAATGTTATTCAAATTTATGATTATTTTTTTCAAAAATATGTTTGCTTTCTTTATTAATCTTGAGTGATTGGGAGTTGTCATTTTGCAGTAGCGAAGATCTGTTTTTATCGTGTTATCATGAAAACTATTATACAAATTTTTATAGTATATGTACTTGTTATTAATTACACGCGAAATAAAAATATTTGAAATTTTATTTGTTCACGTGATACAATTGCTAATAAATTCTATAAAAAAGCATATAAATTTTTAAAATTCTAACTAGTATTGATAAACTTGACTTCAACATTTAACCAATACCGATTTTTGAGTTATCCTTCTTGAAATTATGAAAGACAGTTATATGTTAAAATATTTACAATGAAATTCGAAACAACTCGGATCAATAGCAGAGATTATTCGATTTCAGCACTTTTGGTTTCAAAATTTTCTAATCGTCTTCATTATTAGAAGCAATTTGCGATACAGATTTTCACAAACTCGAAACGAATCGCAACGCGTTCGATATTTTTTTACCTTACGAAGTGATCTCAATTTTCCCTCTCTTTGCCACGCATTCATTTTCAAGCAAACAATGCGCTCGAGATTCAGCGACGATCAAAACGAAGCTTCTGAAATTCATGCGCCAGAAACGACGTTCCGTTCGCATCAGCAACCACGAACGTCATAACCAAGTGATATAATTCCTAATATAATTCTTCTTAAGAAGCTTTTTCAACGTTCGTGATATCTGCAGCCGCATTTCGATCATTGTCCGACGAGACAGCTGAGCGTGAAATTTCGTTCGCCGGTCTCGCCGCGATACCTGCATGTATACATCGACAGCGGCGCGCCCGTAATTCGCTTTTTATGATCCACTCGGACACGGACCATTCTCCGAAGATTCATTACGGGCAAAGTCTAATAAAGCCACTCTCACCGTCCCACTTCGTTTCCATTTTTCTCGCTAGCGTTTCTTTCTTTCTTTCTTTCTTTCTTTCTTTTTTTTTTTCTTTCTTTTTTTCTTTTTCTGGCGGCGGGAGCGCGAACACTGCCATACTTCCGGCGTGACGTAAATTGAGCAACGTCGTTGAGATTCGCCAGAGGCGCGGGCCATGGGGGAGTCTTAAGGGAAGAACGAAGCTGAAGAAAGAACGAAGGAACGAACGAACGGAGGAAAGTAAGTGGGACGTTCCATGCCAAATCGATCAGCCATTCTGATCAAAGAGAGGGCTTTGAATGTAAGCCGAGTGCTCGGCCGGGATTGCCAAGGAAAAATCTAATTTGAAACTTAAATGGAGGAATTTGTATCCCGTTGCTCTTATGACGACTCTTTACGCGTAGGAAATGAAAATCACCGGAGGAACGCGCCGGTGGATCGCGATTCTTGCGCGATTCCATCGCGATTTCCGTTCTACTCGAGTCGTCGCGCGTCTCTCTGCATCGTTGACTGCACGCTTGAACTGAAAAACGCTGCTTTGTTTTTTTTTTTCTTCTTCTTCTTCTTCTCTTTGTTTGTCCCCTGAATTTCGAGCAAGTTTTATTCGTTCCACGATCAACAAGCGGAAAATTGTTTCAAAGTAATTTTGTTGTTTCCTTGTTTTTAGGAGAGAACTGATTAAAAGACGGCCTGTAGAGAAAAATCTGCCCCGCGAATTTTTACATTTTAACATTTAGAAATCCCGTGTATATTATTTTTGATTGTTGGAAAATTGTTACATAATTTAAGGACGAGAAGGAGCTTTGGCAGTCAAAAGAAATATCCTTTCGCATTCGATATCTGGAATTTCTTTAAAATCAAATAATTTTAATCTTTCTGCAACAAACAAATTCTTTAGGGATATCCAGTTAATTAAATTCCTGTTTTACAGTTTTCGAAACAAGTACAATATTTGTTTCGAAATTGTAAAATGAAAAAATACTCTGTACAAGAAAGAGTCTGTGAGACGTTGATACATGAACAATTGTATTCTTTAAAAATTATCCGTAATAAATAATTATTAAAAATAAAAGGTCAATTTTTCAAACGTATGATCCTAAAAGATCCTATTGTTTTGCTAACAGATTGTATTATCTGTCTTAGAAAAATAAGGAAATGGTCCAACTCGTGATTATTTAATAATAAATTCGCTCGCGAAGAAATTAAATTTGGCTTAGCTGACGGAGCAAAATCGTGATAATATTCTTGTACGAAACGGTTTTCTTTCAACATTTAAAAATTGAATACGCGCTCAACATTCTCTTTACTTCGTCGTAATTCTACGCTTTATACCGAACGATTAAAATATTTTTCACCGAGACAAACAGCACGTAATAACTTGTAGACTGTGCAAACTTTAAATTTTTCATCTCTTTAAATTGCGTATCAACCGAAATACAGCAAAATACATATTCAAATTTACGACAATTTTAAACGAAAACAGTTTCACGCTCGCGGTTACCTTCATGAATGCAAAATATTTCCATTTAATCGTAAAATTAAATCAAAACTCCCATTTTATTTTTCCACTCTTGAACGCTGCATGAGGCAAGAATTGGCCTCACTCCGACGTGACCGTCACATTTGGAAAATTATAACCAGGAAAAATTTGAAGATGCAATTTATAGGAAAATAGACGTCGATTTATCATACCGAGACATTTGGAAGCTTTAATGCAATTATCAGCAAGTAAATTGCGGATTTTTAAGTGTAAAATTCTACAAGGTGTCCCGTAATTAGTGATGCAATCGAGTAGGGGATGAAAAAATGAATAAAATTTTGCCATTAAAACCTTCGTTTTCGAGAAAATCGAGCTTGAAAATTTACAAAGGCAAGGTATTTCAACGAAACGTACTCTGAACCAATTTGCTTCAAAAATAACGCCCTAAACGAATGAATTTTATTCCGCACTTTTCAATTATTTTGCCTCGTATCGATATTATTAATCGCGCCTGTCTTAAATTCAAGTATACCCGATAAATTTTCGAATTCAGCAATCACGAAAAAATTTTATTCCTTTCTTTCGACTCATTTTTCTGCTGGTAAAATCACTAGTTACTACCTGAGACACCCTGTTTGAAAAATCTATGAAATATCCATAGCACAGCGTTCTCATTAGACGAAGCAATTTCCGACCAAAGTCAAGAGGAAAGACGAACTTGCGTAAAAATCCGCAGTCCACTGTAGCGGCCTAGGATTCCTCAAATACGGGTTTCGAACACTCGACTAGCACAAGCCGCAAGTGGCTGCGCGCCTAGCGTCGATGTCCTACCGATCTTCGACGTTAAGCAGCAGAGTGTGGGAACCCCG
Organism: Melipona quadrifasciata; assembly: GCA_001276565.1. Classification (NCBI taxonomy): domain Eukaryota; kingdom Metazoa; phylum Arthropoda; class Insecta; order Hymenoptera; family Apidae; genus Melipona; species Melipona quadrifasciata. The sequence goes on along the minus strand of KQ435696.1, from coordinate 476,837 downwards.
CTAGGATGGGTGGAACCAGCCCTCCTAGTAGGTTTAGTTATAACAAGCGTCTGGGGTAAGGAGTCACTGCCATCAGCAGAGCCCTCCCACTGATGATGAGTCTAGGCAGTGATTCCGAGACGAAACTTTTATCGCTTTCTCTCTCATTCCCCTTACCATACCCAAAACCTTTCCATTCATCCTTCCACTCCTCCATCATATAAATCGTGTTCCCAAACCACCAATAAGATTACACCTTTCTCGAAACTTTGCGTTCGAACTTCCCCTGAAATTCCAAATAATCATCGATCCCCAAAATTATTCCACTCTTGGGCGTGATAACAATTACTCAATAAGCTTGAATACCGCGATTGAATATTCCGTAATCCCGAAAGCAGTCGCGGATTTTAATAACCCCCCGCGGCCGGTGAAATTAGATGAAGCGTAAAAACGGCCGCTGTAAATCATCCTTACTCGATGAATTGATCCCGGCCGCTTTCCATATTTAAATAACGGCCCTCGGCGTCGTGTTCCGACGGATTTTCGAAATTCGAAATTCAGCCGGATTTCAGCCGGGCAGGGGTGTGATCTTTAAAACCCCGTAAATAAACTGGAAGACTCGCGCGACGCGCTCGCGTGTATGAATCCGTAATTAAAAATGATCGGGTCGCCGATAAAAAGGTATCGCGGGAAATTGGTGTTTTTGCATTTTGCCAAACACGCGCGGTACAATTCGGTACAATTTAGAAACTCGCTGAACGAGAACGCGTGTGAAATTAGGCCGGCGCAATCCCGCATTTATTCCAGTCGGCACGGCCGCGCTGCACTTGTTAGCACTGCAATTGTTCACGACCGTTTTGTTTTGCGGCGCGTTTGAAAATTTGGCAGTCGTTTCGACCACGAGCTTCGAAGGTGGGATCGAGCTCGCGCGTTTACGCATTCGCGACGCGGAAGTAGCGCGAACGCGTTGGAAAACTCGGAACGTATCCTACTTGCGATCCGATTTAATCCGCACTGGTTACAAACTGATTTGCACGTCAAACGCGGCGAGCCTCGCGCGCGTGTATCAAAATTTACATCCGTTTGTAGAAACGATACGAGAATTTGTTATCCTCAAATCGGATCGTAAAGAATTTCCAAGAGCAGTTCTGACTCGCGGCGAAGAGAGAAAAACGCACGGGTTTTTCAAACTGAAATCCGTCTAATCTTCATTTACGAGGATTTCTTACGTTTTGTGTCGTTTAAACATTCAAATGTTCAAAATTGAATAGCTTCGCGAAGGAAAATCGAGCAGCAAGTTTTAGTTTGTCGCTGTGAACGTAAAGCTTCAACTTTTAAATCGCAACAAATTCTGTTGTTTCGAAAAAAATTTAACACCTTGAACTTGCAGCATCTTCGAGGAAAAACAGTACCTTCATTTTCGCTCTTGCTGCGTGATACAAAAAAAGACTTTTGTGAACAATGACTGCAGGATTTTAGAAGTAGAAGCTTCGCGCTTTAAAATGCGCGCAGATTCATTTCTGTATTATTTCTCGTTACGAAACTGTTACAACTAACAATTTAAATATCGTTAATTTTTCGAGACGCTGGAAATTTAATGAAAAATTGTCTGTACTTTTTAAACTGTTGTAACTTCGTAAGAAAAAGTCGCATAGCAATGAAGTTGACCTCATTTTATAGGATAAAATCTCTACTTTGACAATCTTATATTAGTTTCCTTTTTCAAAGATGTTTTTGTGTCACGCAACAAGTGAGAAAATAGGGCAATGTGACAATAAATATGACACTTTTGTTTCGACTCTGAAGACACAAACAAATTTCTTTCGTGACTAAATTTACGATGATTTTGAAGATCGAAGTTTCTTATTTACAACGACGTCTTGAGGCTTTCTGTGCAATTTTCTAGAGTTAAACGATTTCTCGAATTTTCATCGTTTAACTCCAATGTTCAAGGATCGATAAATTGAGAAATGTCGCCAGAAAATGTCGCGCAGCAAGTTTTACGAAGATCAACATCATCTTCAAGATTATGATAGATGTACAGTGTAAATTTTTATAATCTTCGACAACGAAGAAATATCCTTGTTTTATCACTTGCTGCGTGTGCAAAAATTCTTTGGAGGAAAAAAGAACTTGAGGCTGACAATGCAGATGTTTCACGCTTCGAAACGAAGCAAACCTCGATTGTTATACGATTTTTCACCAACGCTGGATTGTTCGCGAAGTTTCAAGTATCGATAATTCTTCATCGAGTGTGTGAATACTCTCTGTAAGCTTGCAGCGCTCCCGTTGTAACTGCAATCCTTGAGAACTGTGAAGAAGCGGGAAGATCGAGAGAGTTTAATGCCACGAGAACGAGTATCTGTTCTCTATCCAAGCACGCAAGCTCCTTTTTTAACTCCTTTGATTACTGCTGGCGCCTAAAGACGCTTGGTAAATTTTATCGACCATAATTCCAGCAAATCTCATTTGAACCATACGTAAGTGAATGTTAATTCAACAATTACATATTCCGTTAGTCACATGTTATTCAAATATGTTTATTTTGCAGTTATTTCATTTTATATCCTTAAAATGAAAAATTGGGATAATAAAATGGTCAGAAAAAGTACGTGCAAACACGACGCGACAAATGATTCGTGTTGTGTATGTTCATATTTTGTAGATGCGATGAAATTATTTGATAACTTGGTACAGTCACCGTATTACAAAGAGAAAGAATAACTACTTCATTTTTAGAACGTATATCAAATAAGATGTACGCAACAAAATATATATTCTTGTACAATGTAAATTACAACGAATTAAGTTAACTACTCTCTATGCACAAACTCTCCTTTTTAATTACTTGAAAACGACTGTGTGTTTATCTCCTTTGTGACTGTTATACATATCCCTAACAATGATTTATAAATCTCCTTGACAATTGTTATAAAAATGTTAATGTTAAATTTTTAGTTAAATAAAATTTTATTGATATGCAAACATTTGAATCGATACAAAACAAATTACAGGCGCGATCGCTCGGTACCAGACAACGCCACTCCTACTCGAGGTCTATCCCACGCCCCCCTCGCGAATCACGTGAGCCGAATCAACCAATCGCTAATTTTCGTTGCATCAGCGTTGCATCTGAAGAGGCCCAATTTTCTGGGTTACTCCCGCTAAAATCACTTTCAATGATAATAATATTGAGTTAATGCAGTGGAATTCAATGTTTTGATCATTTTAATCTCTCAGAAATGCACGCCTAACGAAAAATTTCGCCATTCTCGGTCGCGATTGAATTCCTACCGTATGGTACGTTTCAAAGTCTACCGTCAAAGGGTCAAACGCAAACGCTGCATCGATAGTCTTGTCGCGGCCAGAAAGCATCGCCACCCATCAGACCCCGTTTCTCCGATGTGAACCGCGATTAGCGTTACGAATGTCGCGAAACGTTTTGTTGACGTTCTAGGCCACCTCAGTGAAAATACATTTCGCATTCACGACTCCACCGACGCGAACTAATGTCATCGTATTCCGAGGACGCGAGGCGAACTTGGTCTCGTGGTTTGTCAAGCAAATATCTGAGTCCTAATCGCGTCTCACTGTAATATAACGCGTGTGTAACGCCGACTGAAGCAAAGTGGCGAGCCACAAATTCGTCCACCTGGTCGACCATCATCCGAACGACGCACTCGTTTCTGCATCCTTCGCTTAAACTGTGTGCATGTGTGTGTGCTGTGTGTACAAATTCGTTATCGCATTGTGCTTTGTTATCACAACTTGTTAGCTAGCTAACGAGTCAACCGTTAGACGGTTTCTTGTTACTGCCGTGACTCGTTACTTGGGTTTGACTATTTCGATGAAATATCGAAAAAGTGGCCCGTTTCAAAGTACCTAAGTTAACGTGCTTTTACCTTTTAAACGAGTATGACTCGCTGGTATCGGTAAACAGATCGTTAGGTAAGCGGTCCCGCATCGAACCTTGTTAACCCTTTAGGTAGAAGTTTTTTTTTTTTAATAGTTCGTAGACTCAGTTTAAACGGAGGAATGTCTCGAAATTTTGCATGTTGGGATGGTATTGTAAGGTATTTCCATCGCGTTTTTATGTTTTCTTAAATTAACAGAAACATGCGATCTTCTCATATTGGGAACACGGAATCCTTAATCATATACATACAGTAATATTATAAGTGTATTGTAATACAGTAATATATGCAGTATTATTATATGTATGTATAATATATTAATGTATTAAAAGAGTCTTTGTTGTACAAAGACTATGTCAAGTTTTATATTCACTGTGTTTAATTATATCGTGTCTATTTGTTGTAAATGCAATAATTTATATTACATATACAATTATTTATACTTTACATTTACATTTGTATTGTAAATGTTGTATCTATTGTATATAACTAATTTGTATACAGTAAATAGCAATTGACATTTATATTTATTGTACTATTTCTATTATAAAAATATAGTACTTGTTATAAAGTTTCTGAGCGGTGTACTTATAAACTGCCTATTCGAAATCTAAACTTCAAAACTAGCATGTATTCGTACTTCCCAGTGAAATGTGAATATTATTTATTTTATCATCAAATCAATGAGTATATTCCTCTAATTCACGCCAATTTTTTAATTATAATAACAGATAAATGTAATGTAAAAAATACCTGCATGGTACAACCAAAGTAAATGATATTATTATGTCAGTTTTAGTAATTATCTGTGTTAACTTTATAATTTCTCATTTCGCATATAATCGGTCCGTCTCCATACGTTTATTCGTTCGGATTAAAAATGACTTATTATTGTAATTCGATTCGACTATGTTTCACGCAGTCTTGGTTTTATTTAAATGTAGGTACTCATAAAATATTATGTAGCATAATCAACAAGAATTCGATTACTTCAATACATTTTGCTTTTACAAGTAACTTGCAAAGAATTCGAACAATTCGTTTGCACAATGTTGATTACAGTTGGTGCATGCTTGATCCCATCGCTACTTGCAATTAGCAACGAACGACTAGGTAGAAATTAGGTAGGAAAACGTTGCACGCAGTTTTACAATAGAGTGTAGTCGCATCTATTGTTAGAGTTGGCGGCTGGGACGATCGCATGTTTCGCAACATTATCTTCCGAACTCTCGACACCCCGTGTCAAACCGGGAATTCCCTGGTTGTCGTCGTCGTCGTCGTCGTCGTTGTCCGCGAAACTTGTTGCGTCGACCTGAATCCTCTGACGAGCAGGCCACGCGGAAATCGCCTCGCGCTTTTGACGCTTTCGTGCAACCAGGCCGAACGAGGCGCTCGTCCTCGCGCGATCGATTCCCCGCGGACAGCCACGACGAATTATCGTGTCGGATATCGCGGTCGAACCGCGGTTTCCGCAGACGAAAGACGTTCCGAGAGTGCGTTCCCGCTTCACGGGGGTGGAAATTGGTTTGACTTGCAACTTCTGCGAGCGAAGAGCTGTTACGGGAACGTAGTCTCCCATTGTCAGTTGCCCGCATTACATTAAACTAACGATAAGTGTACAGCGCCAACTCAATTTACGAATTCGTAGAACTTCGGGGGGAGCGAGTAATTTGTATGATAGGTATAGCAGGAGTCCACTGGAGATGCGCGAGAACGCGTCGAGTCTCAAAATTAAGTATCTCAGAATCCTCAGGGGATTTTCGAGATTTTTGGGATTCCTGAGAATTATAAAATTATAAGAGGTAGAATTCTCTCGGAATTCGTGAATTTCGAGACTCTCTGGAGTTCTTAGAATTTGTTGAAAACGTCGGTGTTCTCGGGATTTTTGGAATTCTTGAGGATTGTAAAATTACAAGGAATACAGGAGAATAGAGACGCGTTGGGAGGAGATTGGATTGTCGGGACAAGTCCCGAAAGTATCTCAGAAGTCGGGAATTTCGGGACTCTCGGGAAAGTCGGCGTTCTCGAAATTTTTGGCACTCTTGAGAATTGTGAAATTATAAAGGATAGAATGCGGGATAAAATTGGGAAAGTTTTAACTAGAAGATATTATAAATACGGGACATAATTGGGATATTTCAAAATTAGGAAGATTTTAAGTAAAAGATAATATTGGATATTAGAGCTATATATTTGGAATTTTCGTGTAAAAAAGACCAGTTTTTCGATATTCTTCGACTTTGGAAATCTTGGCCAGATATTTTTGGGAGCTCAACTTGATTCCGAAATAAATTCTCGACCCGACATTTTCGGGTTCTCGCGTATCTCTAGAGTCCACTGATTTAGGAGTCCCGTGGTTTTTCATTCACTCAGGTTCAAATAGATGGATTCCACCAGCAGGAGTTCGTTTAATCGGATATCGACTAAAATTTCGGTCGAATAAATGCAGTTTGTGTACATAAATGGAATTCTGCTGTAGCAGGTAATTACGTGGTGAGAGAATTATAGGATTTGAACG
>KQ435696.1:453972-470329 GCA_001276565.1 Melipona quadrifasciata | reverse complement strand
GAACGTTTCAGGTTCGTGTAAATCGTAAATTGATTCCTAAAAGTGCACACACGAGGAGTTTAAGAAATAATTGATTTTAAAATATAATTGGAAAATGTTTATTTTGTTAAAGAAACGCATTTCGTGAAATAAAGTTTTCCATTTTGCCACGATTTTAAACTCGTACGCGTCGTTGTGCGTTTTCTATAAAAGTTATTGAATTCTGTTACATTCCCGAGGAATGTGGAAACGTGCGTATTAAAGTTTTTTTGATGAAAGAACGGAAAGAACAATGGAAAAATTGCTTGCAAAAAATAATAGAACAAAAGAATGCATACGTCGTTGACTATATAAATCTTGCACGAAATTATCAAATCTTCTGAAGAAATACGAACGAATTTATTGTACAATCTAATAAAAAGATGGGGCAGTAAGGAATTGTACGAAATAATAACAATATAATATTTATAGAAATAAAGTTTTTCTATTTTGTTACGATTTCACGTTCGTCTGCAATACGTTTATAAACTAATGGTAATAATAATAAATATCATTTCGTGGAAAATAATGTATAATATATTTATAAATTGAAATGCATTTTATATACGATTGTATGTACATTCCTTTTTACCTACAATCGTTTCTTGCAATATTTTCTCTTAAATTTAATTACTGCATTTCTATTTCTATTCAATATATTGCTGGAAGATATTTAAATCGATAGCACACCCGATCAAAAGCTTTCCCGTGTGCTTTTCATTCCTTTCAACAATTACTACAAATCGTTGAATTTTTTTATATACACACACACACAACTATAATTGGAAGGATGAAAGTAAATAATAATCGTACAGTTTACAGAAGTTTGGCCACTTTTATAACAGAGATGTGATAGCGTAAAAATATATCGCGTAAAAGAATAGAAAAATTAAATTATTTCTCAATTGCTTCGTCGCCACTGTTTAAACGCGTGCTTTTTTATTTATATCTTACAACGTGGCGATCGATATTCCAGTTTAAACAAATTAAATTTTTTTAATAACGTATTCAGTTACGCGATATATTTATCCATGTTGCAATCCGAAATAATCCCCTGTATATACTATTATAAATACTATTATATATTGTATATACTATTAAATACTATTATACTGTTGAAATCGAATCAATTTTTATTTTTATTTGATCCAGATACTCGTTTGTCGAGTATCAATATTCTTAGCAAACATGGATTGAGAAATTGAAGATGAGAAAATTGAAATAAATTTCTTTAAGAAATTAATAAATATATTTCCATAATTGTAGCTTGCCTAATTAATTAATAAATAATAATATTCATATATGTGTATAATACCTATAATATCCATATAACATCTATACGTGTAATACACGTAATACCTATGATACCTATAATACAGGGTATCATTTTAATCTATAAAAACCATTCATTATTCATTTTTTAAAAAATGTTTCAGACAAATCTTGTTATGTCTCGAAGAGAAAGTAATTTGACGAAATCTGTCTATTCGTAGAAACCCTATATTCCTTTTATCGATGCATCTTTTTACTTTCTATAAAATAGATATCAACTCACTTGTGTGTCGAAAACCCATTATTTTAGGAGAGATATTTCAACTTCAATTCCACAAGATCCATAACTTTATATAATCTATGTAAATTGTACTTTATGAAATCATAATCATAATCGTTCCATAAGAAGGTAATTTTTTCAAATAAAAAAAAATTGATCTATATGAGTATTACAAACAACAATTTCAGCTTTAACCTCAACTATGTCACATTTTAAATCTATCATCTTCAAAAAGTGAACTCGATCTTCAACTGAACCAGAAACATTTATCCCCTTCTTCTTTGCGAATAACATACGCGCAAATAAAAATAAATTACAATCGAGCAGCAATTTCCAAAACGTTTGTTTACGACTTTAATAAGAGAAACACACGTGTTGTTCAAAGTTGATTCAATCGTTTCTTCGAAAAGGATGCGTTTCGCGAGCTAAAAGGATCGCGAACGAGAGAAACGTTGAAACACGGCGTGGTCTTAAAATTGCACATCGAGCAATTACAATGCGAAACGCGCGAAGAGTTAGCCAAGTGAAACGTAGAAGGCGAACAACACGGGGCCGGGTAAAGATTTTCGCTCGGGCAGATGAAATTTAAATTTGCTCACGGTTTTTAACTCGCCGCCGGCGACTGACGAATAACCGGCGTATACCGATCAGATCGTGGAAGTTTAATCAAACGATTGCGTGAAATGAAACAATATTAATCGGATTAGAATAAATCTTAATGGATTCCCAGCGGCGAGATAGCCAATTAAATTAATCTGCTTTACATTCCTCGATTAACATGCTGTGTAATTTCTCGAGTGCTTAATGCCGATATATATTTTGCCGCGAAACGCAAACAGTTTCAATTTAAGGGGACCGTGGATGGCGCAGCGATGTCAAACATTGAATTTACAACGGTATCGGTTTATCAAATATCTACGAGCGCGCGGAAATTAATCGGTTTTATCTCGATTCCCCCCCTCCCCGCTCCCCTCGGAAATCATTCTCAACGCAACGTCATCGCAATCGTCCGAAGCCGTGTCCGTAAGACACGTCGACGCACGCTCTCGAATACTTCACCGTCCATCGGTCAGCTTAATTTATCGTTTGACGAGTGATTTATCGGGACAATGAAATTAAAACGCGTTGACAAATAAACGAGCAGACGAGGGGACTTTCTTCTTTTTCTTTTTTTTTTTTCTTCGCAATGAAGAATGTTCTTGCGGGTTAGATAAGAGAAGTTACATTTTATCACTGAAAGTGATTTTAGTGGGGGTAACCCTCTTCAGGTGCAACGCTGATGCAACGAAAATTAGCGATTGGTCGATTTGGGTCACGTGGTTCGCGAGGGGGCGTGGAGTAGACCTCGGGTAGGAGTGGCGTCGTCTGTTACTGAGCGATCGCGCCTGTAATTTGTTTTGTATCGATTCAAATATTTGCGTATCAATAAAATTTTATGGCTAAAGGTCGTCTTTATTTCCTAGTCGGAACAGTTGCTTCTGGGCCTTTCAGTGAGACGAATCGTACTGCAAGGTACAAGTCGTGCAATTTTTTTTTCTCCCTCGCATGTTTGCTCGCAAAAAATTATTTTCACCCACGCTTCATCTCCAATCGCGATTTTTACGTTTTGCGCCCGGCGCGATTTCAGTTGGCAACGGAAAACGTACGATCGCGTGTATACGGTTCCTCGCGATGGTAAACATTAAATTAAATTGGAATACATTTTTACGTTAGCTTACGCGCGGGCCGCGCAGTTTATTTACGGTTTATTTACAATGTCAGACATTCAGCTTCGTTGTTCCGGCCAAATAATTCATTCTTCTTTCCTTCTTCGATATCTAGCATGTGTTGAATTTAGTAATCAAATTGCTCCTTTTCTGTTTCAGGTAAGTGACAGACGTCGGCGATTATTGTAAGCAACAATTTGCAAATATCTGGAATATGGGTCGTTTCACGAAGGTATTTTGTATGACATATTACGCGTTTCGTGTAAAACATTTGGATTTTACGCCGACACTCTAACGAAAGACAAAATTAATGAAATTAATTCGGGGTAACGTAATTGAAAAATAGTTAATTTCAAAGATATTTTAGTTTCAATTTTGCAAAGTTTATTTTATGCCTTTTAATTTCCACAGAATTTCTACAGAATTAAAGTCAACATATTCCAATTTTTCAATGGTGTTATCTTAATCGCACTCTGTGTAGTGTAACCAGCGGATAAATGCGAAAGAACGATGGGCTTCCATTTAAAATCGCGGCGCAATTGTAAAATATACACGCGTGCATTTCTGCAAACCATTCATCCTCTTTCTGTAGATAGAATTTTTTCAACAAAAAAAAAAAAAAAAAAAAAAAAAGATAAAAGAAAAAAAAAGTACGGCCTTTACAGTTGCGCGAATCACCCGGCATTGTATCCTTCCAAATAAATGCAAATTAAAATATCGCGTCGTTATTGTTCGCGACAAAAAGGGAGAACTCCTTTGCTTGACAAAGATCCGATATTTACACCTTTGCCCCTGAAAACAGTTTCGCATTTCGGTGCGACGAACGGAAAAATGTTCGCCGCTACGCGCGGCCCTCGTAGCCGAGATAATCCAGGTGAAACACGTTGCACAGAGCGTGATAATAATTAAATATATCCCCTTTACCGTAGAGACTGCTACAGGATCGGATTAAGCGAGGCGTTTGTCTCGCGTGTCGCTTGTATTAATTCATTCGATGCTCGGTAATGCGCGTGACACATGCCGCGATTGATAACAGTTGTTCGGTACATTATCAGTTCCGTGATAATGTGATTCACTCCTGCGCGCGCCATCCGCCGAGAATCGACGCTTTCCCTGCTCGAGTTCGTTCTTGCAACAACCGTGAATTCGACTCTCTGCCCTTTTCGCGACGGATTAAAACGCGCGTTTCGTCAGTGGCGATGGTGCCGGCTGAAATAACAATATCGAACACGAGCTGGCTCGGCTCGACCGAAAAGAAAATAGAGTTTATATGGATCGTGTAATAATACGTAACACGATTTTTCGTTTTCGACCCGATTTAACTGGATCGTTAGATTTTAACTTGGCAAAATAGAACGAATGAGTAAACTTAAATAATACGAGCGAAATCTCGGCAAAAGTTCGTTTTATGTACATACGTACCGCGTGCCATTGTAAAAGGTACCACATGTTTGCTTTGGATGTTTCGCGTAGCATTTTAAAATTTCCTATGAATGCATGCAAATCCAATACCACCGTAATGACCAGACCGTGGATTTTTATGCATTTTGTAGCAGATTTTAAAGCGCGAAGTTGCGCGTAACGATGCGAAGAAATATACGAAAACACGCAGACACAGCGTTTTCTATAGTATTTCGTAGATGGAACAATTTTCTATCTGTAATTGCAGTTGTATAAATGTCAACTAATGACGAATTTGTAAATTTATTTTTTGTTTGAATTAAAAATCTGTAAAGATCTGTAAATAAGAGCATTTGAAACATTACGCAAGGGAATATTATGTATGTATAAGTTTTGTTCCTTAATGTGAAATGATAGCAATGAAAGAAGTCGTTGCAACTGTAAAACTGTAACTGGAAACTGATATTTTTTTCGAGTTTAACGACACGTGGTGCCTCATTTAAATTCGAATTTATATAATGAATAATTCTATGGAAAGATGCAATACTTTTTTTTGTGGATCATATTTTACAGGTGTCGTCACACGTAATCCAAAATAAACTTTAATTAACGAAAAACGTACGCTTACGTACACCTGCCACTTCATTGTTACATAGGCAGAGGGAAGTATGCTTTAAGTTCGTTGATACATATTTAATAATTCCAGGAAATTAAATTCTATTGTCTAAAAGTTACTCTTATTTTTATTCATTATTGTTGTTTTAATTAGGTAAGTGCTTTCCCAAAAATTAATTCATTGAGGAGAAGGAAAACATGAGAACAAATCACACAGAGTGTGGAATTTTTGTTTACTATTTGTATCAAGTTATTTTTATAATTTAAGCTTTAATTGGTTGCTTTGGATAGGTATAAATTTGTTGTATGAAAATTTTATGTAATGTAAATTCAGAGATATTTAGATCATAATAATGGAAGTGGTTGAGCTTTGTTCAGAAAAATATAATTCAGTAGAAAATATGTTGTTAGAAGGACGATATCGCTTAAAGCAGTCAAATCAGTTATACGATTGTGAAATGCACGAAAGAAAGTTTTAAATACTTTTACACGCATTCTCTACAATATATTTAAAAACATAATACTCCTCTTTCACAATTTTGAATAATAGAAACTATGTAAAAAATCAATTAAATCGATTAAATATAACGAACTTAAAGATTAAGTATAAAGTGTAAGAAATTAATTGACAAAATTGACGAATATGATTTAAATTGTAGTTTCCATTCCTTTTTGTAGAATTTGCATCATTTATTTAATTTTCCGGAAGAAACTGAAAGAGATGTTCTTAAAACAGAATGTTATGTACCTTTCGTCAATTTTCATGATATCGTAACAAGGTGAAAAGAAGATAAATCTATACAAAACGGAAACTTTTTAAATCAATAGCTATATTCGTGAAAATCCAAACTGAATTAATTTTTCCATTTGGAGCTTTTTTTAGATTACTTATTACAAATTGCTTTTGATTTAAATGCAACCGAACAACATGCAAATTTGTCCCTTATTTACCAGAGATAATTAAAACATTAATTCCAATCAGATCATTATCTTCACATAAAATAAACGTTTTCGTTCCAAACACATTAATTGTAAGTTTGTTTTTCATTCGTCAAAAATATTCAAAACCCTCGATCAGATCTTCTTTTTATTACTTTCGTTTAAAAAACGTTTCGTCATTTTAGCGTCTCTTCCTCCAAACTCGTAAGGATAAAAGAAAACAGCAAATGTTCTTTTTTGTACAAAAGTACAAAGTACCTTCACAGTGTGTTTTCCACGGTTTGTTGACTCGATTGGTCATCGATAGCTGACGTGTGTAATATCCGTTTGTGTAACGTCGCGACAGGCCCGAAGAAGAAACGCTGTTGTCTCTCGACGGTGATAAGACTATCGGAGCGAAATCGAGGTGTCAGTGACCGGCTTATCGGGGACAGGCGCGCAATTTCGCGGCTGCGCTCGCAGGTGCACGGGGGTAGAAAATTCGAACGTCCGGTCGCATGAAGGGCGTTAATTTTGAAAAGCAGCCGATAACAAGCGCTCGTTGGCTTAGACGCGGCGCAAATGCTCCCGTTGCACGCGATCGTAAATTCATCAACGATATTTACATTCCGATGTGCATAAATTCGTCATTCAAGCCAGCCGGACGGTATTGATTTTAAAGGTATCTCGCGCGATGACACCCGCGCGATGACAAACATTGATTTATCGGACGGTTGGCACCGTCGAGCACTGTACTTTTATTCACCACCGGTAGAAATACCAGCTCGTTCGTGAAACGAGATTTTTCCACGTCTTTCTGTCTCCAGTTTCGTCGTTTCGGAGGGGTCGAAAGTAATAATACACGAAGGTTTTTTCTTTTTTACTGCGTGTTCCGACAGATTTTCCACGGTGCAGTGTTCAATTTTTATTTAGATTTCTTCAAAATAAGATAATAATCGTTTCGAACGATTTTACAAAGTAATCTCTGTACGTGTGTCGTCTGCTTCTGCAATAATGGAATTTTAAAAAACTGCACGACTTGTACGATTCGTCTCACAGAAGCAACTGTTCTGATTAGGAAATGAAGACGACTGTTTTGCCATAAAATTTTATTGATATGCACACATTTGAATCGATACATAACAAATTACAGGCGCGATCTATCAGTACCAGACAACGCCACTCCTACTCGAGGTCTACCCCACGCCCCCTCGCGAATCACGTGACCGAAACCAACCAATCGCTAATTTTCGTTGCATCAGCGTTGCACCTGAAGAGGGTTACCCCCACTAAAATCACTTTCAGTGATAATAAATGTATTACTTAGGTACCCAGAAAAATTCTTGCCGATTTTTATTGACAGAGATCACGATTCCAGGGATTGTTCCGATTGACAACGAGTTTTCAAAAGTTACTGAACAACTGTCACTGCTAACATTTGTTATGATAAGTTACATTGGTAAATAGGTAGAAAGTTTTGTTTTTTCGAACAACGTCCGATCTCACGTGGCAGAGACGACTTGTAACAAAGTAGTGGAACTTGAATGGAAGATTATATCTCATCTGCCACACTCGCCAGACCTTTCAAGCAGTTGAATCATAAGAGTGATCTGAAAGAAGTGTCAAAATTTACTTGAAAGAAAAGATTTTCACAAAAACAACACTTATAAGTTGTAATTAATTTGTAATAGAAAGGTATTCGTAGCAAAGCATTTGTATGTAAAAGTAGCCATTAGTGGAAAATTATAAAATTTTAAAACAGGAACGTGTTTCTTTAATTTCTGGGAAAACGGTAAAAAATAAATAAAGTGAGATTGAATATAGCAGAGTACGAGTAATTTTTATGTCGTTCAAGAATCCTCTTTAATAAGTGATTGTAAAATATAAAATGATACATACACGCACAATAAAAATTAAAACTGCAATATAAGAAATTATGTCGAAGATTTGTTAATTTTCTGTATTCATTCTTGTTAAAAAGAATCGGACGATGCAACTGTTTGCATCCAAAAGAGGATTGTTATCACTTTTTGAAAAATTTACCAACATTTTACATACACACCAGTGGTTAGCTTTATTGCAATATAATAGCAATGAAACCAAATTTTACATAAAATGAAACACGTAAACTTTTATTAAAGTAGTAGTAAATCGTTATTTATTAAAGTAAAAATCGTCTACTAAATCCTTTATGATTACTTAAACAATCTAAAATTTATTTTGACAGAGTAAGATAAATACAAAGATTGATCTGTTACTTAAATATAAATTTCTTTTCAAAATCAGTGTATTGTAATTATACCATGATGAGAAATAAGTGAAATGGCAAATTGGAATCAAGAAGATCAAAATCAGGTTCGTACAGATAGATACAGAAGTAAAATAACAATCATCAAACAAAAGCTATTCTCTTCAAAATATTGAGAAAGTTGAAATATTACCTGGTCTTTCTTAATTAATAATTTGAAAGAGTCACACGATATGAATTTCACAACAAATCAGTTCGTTATTCTGCGTTTTCACAGTCTGTCAGTTGCATAATTGCTAATTTGTTAGATCGTCCGAGCGACCAGATCATATTGATAATTCCTAACAAAACATTGATCGCTACACGAACGGTTCATATCGACAAGAACTATTTGGAAGTGCTTCGTTTTATTGCTGTACTTTTCCTCGTTTCTCAGTCGTGAAAGGCAACTAAAGATATCAATAGAACACCCACAGGCTATTTAAAATTGTCAATTTACGTTAAATTCAACTGATAAATCAGGAAATATTATTTCTGTTTCGAAATACTCTGTGTTTGCATTAAATTAAAGATTGCTGTTAATTGTAATTGCGTAAGGATTGTGAATTAATTATTAAGCCAAGTGTGACGTAATCTCATAATAACAACAATAATAAAAAACGAAAACTATTTAAAATTGTCAATTTACGTTAAATTTAACTGATAAATCAGGAAATATTATTTCTGTTTCGAAATACTCTGTGTTTGCATTAAATTAAAGATTGCTGTTAATTGTAATTGCGTAAGGATTGTGAATGAATTAATAAGCCAAGTGTGACGTAAATCTCATGATAACAACAATAATAAAAAACGAAAACTATTTAAAATTGTCAATTTACGTTAAATTCAACTAATAAATCGGGAAATATTGTTTCTGTTACTCTATGTTTGCATTAAATTAAAGATTGCTGTTAATTGTAATTGCGTAAAGATTGTGAATGAATTAATAAGCTAAGTGTGACGTAAATCTCATGATAACAACAATAATAAAAACGAAACGCGAGAAGTAAATAACAATGTTAAAACTCAAATACAAATGAAATCAGTTACGTGTGGACGTTTTCACGTTTGTAACTGAATAAGTCATCGCGAAAATGATTTATTCATAAAATTAATCGCTCGATCGTGAAACAAGATGTGCGAGATTCTTGTCTTTTTTTCACAACGTAAAGTTCATCTAAAGGCGCGCAGGAACTTCGAAATGGCGATTTAACTGGAACGTTAAGTAGTTATTCTAGGTTTAATGGTACTTTCTTGCCGCTTTAATACCAGTGATTTAACCCTTTGTAGGATAGTACCGTGGAACAATCGAAAGAAAATTATGGAAAATCTTCCTTTGAGTTAACGAATTTTCTGATTTACTGATTTTGGACGTCTTCAATGGTCTTCGATAGGAGTACAGACCACATATTGTGTACAAAAGTTGAAAATAGCACGAATGGTCACAATGGAGGTTGCATGTTTTTGCGTGTAACACAAGCCAATCTGTAAAGGATTAATGTCGACGTATATTCACCACCTGTTTCAAACGGTTTCAGAAAATTACTTTCACGAAATGTGGATTTAAAATAAAATTTCCTGTTTATTCGCCTCGCTCCTACAACAAACACTGATTTGAAAATCTGGTTCGAAAACTGTAGATCAATTTGAAGTTTCTGCATGTAAACGAAAAAACTTGCTTAAAAATGTGAAAACTCGTGTAGAAATGAAACGAAAATACGATGCAGAAGTTCGTTCGTGCAAAGCTGAGCTTTTCCCGTGCCCGTTACAACGCATTTCGATCTGTAATTAACGATGAACGATCGATCGAAATATTTGCTTGCAATTGATTCTCTGTTCTTCTTTCTTTCGAGTCGAGTCGAGTTGTTTCATCTTCGTCTGTAACGTTTGAAAAAATTAAGAACCTGAATGCACGCATCGTTGGAAAATGATCGAACGACGTGCCTCAAAGTTTCTACAGTTCTCTCCTCCCCTGAACGCCGCGCTACCGTGTATTTATTTTTCGGAAAATTCCCAGCAACGTCAATATTTGAAATGATAAACAGGAGCAGAGACAAAGACGCAGTCTCGTGCCCCCGTCGATCCCCTCCCCGCTTCCAACTTTAATATCTTTAAGGAAAGTAACACGAAAAACCGAAAAGTTTCGTTCCGCGCTTTTCATTTAACTTTGTGGAAGGAATCTCGCTCTGCGCTTTACTGACCGACAGATCGTTCTTTAGCTTGTGCTTCGACCGAAAGAAAGAGGAAAGAAGAAAGGAAGAGCGAAAGAAAGGAAAGAGGAAGAAAGAGCAGGAGGGGAGAATAGGAAATGTCAAAGTGAAAATTCACGGCGAGCAGCTCGTAAGAACGGCTCCCTTTATCGACGTCAACAAGGCCAGGGGACGCACGCAAAGGACGTGACAAAGAAACGATCGTGCACGACGAGAAGCATATGCGCGTAGGAGCGTTGGCGTTTTGAAAAATCGGCGAACCGCGAGGACAAAGTGGCGGAAATTAATTCTTGAACCCCGGGCGACACCGTCTTGGCTGTCGATCGAATTCGTTAATACGCCGTCTCGAGATTCCTCTCCGCGTCCTAATTTAGCCACCGCACGAAGAAGAAAGGGTAGCCGTTGGAAACGCGGGTCTCCTGGACAATAACCGCGACCGGAAGCGGCTATATTGTCTCGCCCGTTCTCTCTGTCGACGGTGTAACGTTTCATACTTGACGTTACAACCGTCGTAACATAATCTGCTGCCATTGTTGAGAGAGAGAGAGAGAGAGAGAAACAGAAGAAAAACGAGACGAGTGGAAAACGTTGGAAAGATGCTGAAGAGAGGGTGGAGGGGGGGTCGTATCGTCTGAAAACGCACGGGCTCGCGTAAACGAAGGGCCATTAATCAAAATCCGACCCTCGGTGTCGTTCGGTATCGTTCGAAATCGGAACAAACGGTTGGCCCACGTGCGCGAATTCCCATATTAAACGCGGATATATCACGTCACGGACAGAATCAGCCGTGCTACGTTGTTGTAGAGAGATTTCTGAGCACCGTGAAGGACGACCATTGGGGCGCGCGTGCACGGGGAAACAGGGCCGCGCTCTGGGACATTTCGAGTATTCCAACGTACGCCAGAGATAATTGCGTCGTTCCGTTCCGACTAACGAAGCGTTACTGTTTCGTTGTCCCCGGCGAAGAGTGTAACTCGAGGTGTCTTAGATAAATGGGGGGGAGGGGGGCATTGTTCCGCCGCGCAGGACGACTTGTACCAGGCAATAAAATTTGAATAACGCGTTCGCGTTGGACGCGGTTTAATTTCTCTCGTCATCATTTTGACGGAAATCAGATTCAATCACGCGCGTGTATACGTATGTATTTAATTGTATTGTACATTTGCAATTTTAGTAATCCGCCAGGCTTGTATATTTTTTTTAAATTAAACGATAAATGATGACGACGTTAAAATAAATTTATATTTCAGACTATTTATTAAAATCGTTTATATTTCTCAAAAATTCGCAATATTTATAAAGGTATTCTATGTACAAATGTTTGCAAATTGGGAAACATTATATGTCCCTCTTAATTGAAAATTGATATTTATGACGGAGCAATTCTTATTCTTGCATAATTGTTACGGTGCATAAACATGTTTAATGCTTCACATTAACGATAATTTACTACCTAGTGGCTGGAAATTAACATGCCAAAACGTCTCTTCCGAGATTATTATAATAATAACGAATTGATAAACCCAACGGGGAAACGAATACGGAAATTTTGAATTTCGAAACTAACGCGCCATCCACTCTGTCAATTCGGTATGCTATGGTACACTGCGGACAACCAAGTAACTCATTCTCATTCATTAAAACTTTTAAACTAGACAGTTTATATGTATATGTGTATGTATAGCAAGTACCATTATTCACACTGCATGTTTATCCATCTTCTGCTCAATCTGTTTAATTGGAGCTCAAGAAATTAAATTAATTTGAAATTAAGTAAGAAGTTAAATCGAAATTGTCATTTCACTTAAAATCTCTAATAACAATCATGTGTCAGATACGTCATTCGACGTAAAGAAGTTAAATAAGGAGTTTTGTTACTAGCAATACATAGTTTAACCTCGATGTTTTAATCTATTTTTATAAATTTTGATTACTGTGTAGATGGTGAAAAAGAACGAGGGAAATTAATATTTACATTAACTTTTAGTTGGTGTTTTGATCCAACGCTCACGTGTTAGGGACATTTAGGGATTTCTCATAGAGACAAGTCGCAACTTCTTCCTTTCTTGTCTCATCAAGTGTAAAATTCGACAATATTAATTTTTTGTTTCCATAATTAAAGAAATGCGTGTCAGGTTTGTCAAATTTATTAGTTCCTGTATGAAAAAAAGAAAAGTTTCAACTTGACTACAAATCGCTCCCTTATATTGCAACAAAATGCAAAGCATTGCCTTAATGTTATAATTAGACTGCGAATTTTTGTGCAAATTCACATCTTTTGGAGCACAATTGTTGATTTATTATATACTCACTAAATATTACAGAGAATAGTATAGTTTAGATATTCTATACATCTTTTTTACATTACGTGCGTTATTGAACATTTAAATTTCAATTACAATTACGGAGGATGTAACATCTTTTTTCATCTACCGATGTAAAAATATTATTGCATCAAGAGTATTTTTATATACGACAAAGTATGGATAAAAGTACGTAAAAAATAAAATAAACCAAGGTTCGTTCAATTTCACTCAACGCGATCGTACGTCAGTCGAATCAATACAATTTTTGCAAACGCAACTGAATCTCGATGCACAGTTTGCATACATGTATGTACATATAATAAAGAACCAGCGAGATAGTGATACGTTTACAGTCTACGCTAATCGTTTATCAACGTCAAAACTTGGCTCATGCAGCGACAGCCGCGTGGCCGTTGAATGGGTGGGCCAATTGTAAAGTGGCCAAATAAAAAATGACATCGAACCAACGGGATCCGTGGACTAACCCCATGTCCCAACGCGCCCCTTCGTCCCTTTCACGCGTGTATGCTGGATCATGGTACCTACGTTCCGTACGTTTATTCACGTAACTCTGGGGTAACATAAGGTAATGGGTATCGGGATGTATTTCACCAGGGAAGAGATACAATCTAAATGATCGGATGGAGACACCTCGATGGAGACCTCCTTCGAACTGGTCCCGGGGAAAAAATTCGTCATCCTCGCTCACGGATGGAGGAACGATTCAATCCGAAAATATTCATCGAACAGACCGAGGTGATAGAAAAATCGACGGAATTGCGAGCAATTCACACGAAGGAGACAGCAGTTCTTTCTGTGTCCGTTGGTGAATACGTTCCTCGTTACCTCGACGAAAAGGAATGTATAATAACGAGAAACGCCAGAGAGTCGATATCAGATGCGAGACGAAGGAATGCCTTCTTTCCTTAATGAGCAAATACTTCTCGCGAGTAATTATCAGCGCGTTACTGCCGATCTTCGTCGGTTTTTTCTGCCTGTGGCCATACGTTGGCCCTCCCCCCGGATTGCTCGAATAATCGAAGAATCTCACAGAGTCTCGTCCGTTCGCGTGAATTTGTGTGTTTGATTCAAATCTACGACGCAGCGAATTAACCCTTTGACTACGGCAGACTTTGAACGGTACCATCCGGTAGAAATTCAGTAGCGACCTACACCGAGAACGGCGAAATTTTTCGTTGAGCGTGCATTTTTGAGAAAATATATTAAAATTATCAAAACATTGAATTCCACTGCATTAAACCAATATTATTATCACTGAAAGTGATTTTAGCGTAATCCAGAAAATCGGACCTCTTCAAATGCAACGCTAATGCAACGAAAATTAGCGATTGGTTGATTTGGGTCACGTGATTCGCGAGGGGGCGTGGGGTAGACCTCGAGTAGGAGTGGCGTTGTCTGTAATTTGCTTTGTATCGATTCAAATCAATAAAATTTTATGGCAAAACAGTTGTCTTCATCTCCTAGTCAGAACAGTTGCTTCAGTGAAACGAATCGTACTGGGATACAAGTCGTGCAGTTTTTTATTTATTCGTATTCTGCATTGAATTGTTAATGCGCATGCTAAAAATTTAACATTAACATTGAGCTTTTTATAACAATCGTCAAGGAGATTTATAAATAATCGTTAGGGATTGATGTATAACAGTCACTCAGGAGATAAACACAGTCATTTTCAAGTAATTAAAAACGAGAGTTTGAACACAGAGTGTGGTCAAGTTAATTCGTTGTAATTTACATTGTACAAGAATATATATTTCGTTGCGTACGTTTTATTTGATATACGTTCTAGAAATAAAGTAGTTGTTCTTTCTCTTTGTAATACGGTGACTGTACCAAGTTGTCAAATAATTTCATCGTATCTACAAAATATGAACATACACAACACGAATTATTTGTCGCGTCGTGTTTGCATGCACTTTTTCTGACCATTTTGTTATCCCAATTTTTCATTTTAAGGATATAAAAGGAAATAACTGTAAAACAGACATATTCGAATAATATGTAATTGTTGAATTAGCATTCGCTTACGTCTGGTTAAATGGAGAATTATGTAAGAGCAATTTTTTTAAAGACCTTTATGCGCCAAGAGTAAAAAGTTGAACCTACGGAACCGCGACTCGACAAAAGCGACGAAATGTCCGTTTGGAGAGCTTGAGAGGAAACGCAACAGCGAATCCATCCTTTTACTCGAGCGAAACCGAGCTCGATCTAACGCCAAGACGTTCGACCAGTTGGACGTGCGTGCAATACCTACGTTCCGAGCGCTGGTGGAAATTTCACGTTCCCGATAACACATGTACACACGCGTGGACACGCGAAATATTCGAATTTCTCGTGACTTTGTTTCGGTAGAAAATTCTGCCCGTTGCTTTCCGCACGTTGGAATATGTTTTACGCGTATCGGCGCCGTGCCTTGCGTTTCAATTCGACGAAAATTGTTAATATGTAGGTTACACGTACGGACTCGTGAGTAATTATTAATTACGGAAACGTGAATTTTGGAATACCGCGATATCGAGAGGTTCCAGACAAAGATACTTGTTTTACGAGAAATATAAATCCTGATATGTTGCGAGAAAAAATTAAATTAATTCCTTCTGTTGCAGGAATTTTTATATAACAATTTTATTGCACCAACCGAATTTAACGTTAACCTAATTAAAACGAACGTTTGCCCTTTAATATCGAAATTATACTCGGATCACACGCGCATTGTTTTAAATTTTATTATGACTTTATCAGCGAGATACGTCCTCTGAAAAAAGTTTGTGAAATTGCGAAAGTACGGTTGTACTTTTGTTTTAAAAAGTCGCACGTGTTTTACATTACGTAGGAATTACGCACAAGTGTAAATACGAACAGTTGCAAATTGACTGCGAGCAGAAGAAAAGAAATGAAACCGAAATGGAGAATTGTTTCATTCTGTACATATTTTCGGATATTTTACAGGGTGCTTTTACATACATTACAATGTATTCGCTCCATCCTCTGAATATGTAAAAGACTCACTCCCTTCCGATATTTTATACGCTGTTGTACATATTACGCACATTACGCAACGTTCAACTTGCGAAATTTTATTTTCACGAGAGATTTAAGCGTTGAAAGTTCAAATTGACGAACGCACAAACATCTATCCAACGTAATACGCGAGCGTTATTTCGAGTCTAACCGGGGATTATCTTGCCGCGCATTATCACAGCGATGACAAGAAAGGGAAAAAAAGAAAAAAGAAAAAAAGAAAAGCTACGACGAAAAGTTCTCGACGACTCGTCGGGAGCCGGGCAAAGAAAGTAATGCAGTGGAGCGGCTCTTGGGATTTC
>KQ435696.1:411453-443021 GCA_001276565.1 Melipona quadrifasciata | reverse complement strand
AACTATTTTGCCGCTCGTGGCAATTACAGAAAATCAGCCCGGTGAATTCTCGCGGGTAAGAGGGCTCTTCGGCTGTGTCGGTTCGCGCGCACGCTGCACGCGATTAATTTATTGACTCGCGATCGCATGATGGATAACGGCTCGTTACTCTCGAAATATCACCGGAATTGTTAAATCTCTGCCGCGCCGGCCCCCGCCCGGGTCGCCAATCTGCTCGTGAACGGAGAACAGTTTGCTCGCGGTGAATGGGACCACGTGGAAACGGGGAGGGATTACATTCGGAGGGTGAATTCGCCGAACTTCCGAGGAACGGATATATTCTCAGAAAATCGGTCGGTACGTGAGATAATGTTAAGATAGGCGACGGTATTTGTGTATCTATAAAGTTATTAAAACGGTAGTTTATTTTAATTGAAACTTGACTAGTTCTTTAGAATAATATTTATTGCCTTTTTTTTCTAAACAAAGTTGCATATATTAAAGCGGGAGAAAAGGATACTGCATTTTTTTAATTAATTACAAAATTATTTATACGAGTGATCGTTGTGTTAAAAAATACGTCTGTTAATTTTAATTTTATACGGTTGAAGGAAAGGTTGAAAAAAATCTGGATGAGAAAGGTATCGAACGAATTCCTGTAATTCCATTTCGTAGTACGTTATCGAAGAACCAATTTAACAGGGCAAAATCATTCAAAGAAATAATTGCACGTGAATTATTGTGTTTGCGTTATTTTATATTTATCACTTGCTTATTATATTTTAATATTTTCTCAGTCCGAAACTTTTTCTAATAACATCTGTCATTTCCTGTTAAAGTGATTCAACCGATTCGGCGATTTTACTTGAAAAAATGAGTCGGAAGATGAGGAATAAAATTTTTTCATTCAAACATTTTCCCGTTTTCGAGAAAATTGAGTTTGAAAATTCATCAAGTGTACTTGAATTGACTATACAGGATGTAATTCTTATGTTCATTCAGTAATATAATTCTTTACGTTCTTTCAAAACTCACGATTTCGTTATAAGTGTTGATTACAGGTGAAGTTTTCTAAGCTACACCGCCATCGTGTTTGCAAATAAACATTATGAAACACGGTTACCAGTTCAATCGATTATTGCTCCACGATTAACGGTAATTTTCTAATTTCGATTCTTGGAAGTCGATCGCTAATCCGTTTCCGTTTTTAAAGCCCGTATTTCCAAATCGGCATGTAAAGAACTATTCCGCGCGGTCAGTTTTTTCCCTTTTTTCCTATTTCTTTTTCCAGTGCCGAAAACCGAACGAAATGCGAAATCAATGATAACAATTCGCCGATTGAGTGCGCATTGTTCCGATAAACAACGATTCGTTAACGAGTAGTCACGTGGAAAAAAGAAATTTCAGGAATGTCGAAGCAGTTTGCGGCTTCCGAAACGCCCAAGCGGTTTCGGGGCGATAATCGACCACCGATCGCTAAAATTCTCGACTCTCTCGCAATTGCTCTGTTATCCTCTCTCTCTCTCTCTCTCTCTCTCTCCCTCTGTAGAAAGACAAATCCATAGCTACTCGCGGAATGAACGAATTTAATTCTCGGCGCAACAAGAGGGAAATTCAGCCGAAATCGTGCCATAAACCAAACGGAAGTCACTCGATGCAACGATTTTTTTTTGCTTGCGATTTGTCCACGCATGGGACCACTTTTACCCCCTCTTTTCTCTTTTTTCTCCTCCTTCCTCTTCCTCTTTTCTTTTCGTTTGTAACATTTCCGATGTTACGGATGCATTCCCTTTGTTGCTATAATATTCAAAGCACGCGACGAGATGTTTCTCTTTTATGTCACGGGAATGGGAAAGGTGCGAGTACGAAACGCGAGTATGAAAACAGAATTTGCCCGTTTCCCACAGGGATCGTCCGGAAAATTGAAACCGTGTTAAACTCCGTAAAAATCTATACGCGGCCGTTCCTCGGCGCATTTTATACGCATTTCAACGTTAAACACGTCGGGTTTCTCGGGTCGTTGATATTTAACGCGTGCTTTCCTTTTTTCCTTCGTAGTAACCGCTTTTATATCGCTACAGGTCGTTTCCCGCCGAGTCTACGGAACTTTCCCATTATTTTCGAGCTGCGAGTACCGTTAAACCATTAGCCCGTTAAATTGTTTTTATATATCGTTGGGCTTTCGTTAATTTCAATATTTATACTTTATACTTGGCAGATAGATTTTAATTGCGTTTACCGTTGGAAAGCGTTTCTCGTATTTGCAAATTTTATCATGCAACGTTTATTTTACAAAGAGCAGGATAATAAAATAACACGGGATACACACTCGCGTAGTAAATTCGTATAGTTAAGTTATAACAATAAAAGGTACGTGAAATTTTTTAGAATAAATACAGAATTAATATCAGGATTAAGATTTTATTTCAGAAAGAGAAACAAGAGAAATCAAATGGGAAAAATTTAAACCTCCAGGTTTAATCTGTGTTTCTGTCTTTGCCGGGAAATGTTGTCAAATTGTTGCGTAATTACTAAACAACCAGACAAGCAAATACAAGAGATTGTCATTTCAAACGCTGCAGTAACGGTTATTTGCAGTTTACAGTTCTCTTCGAGTGAATTTTCCTCTTCTTTCCTAATCAATCTTACCAACATTGTTGAATTTCATATTTCATATTATTCGTGAAATTTAAATAAAAGTATGAAAAGAGTGTCGCTTCTCGCTCAAGTTGAACCATTTAAAATGCTAATTAAATCTGTCTGCATTCCGCCGTTAACTTCTTAATTTCCAGCCGTTTTTAAATGTAAACGCGCGCGCGCGTCCGTGTCAATAGGTCGAAAAATCGATAATTCCTTGGGAAATGGCTCACTCTCTCATTCGTGTCGAAATCCTGGCTGGCTGAAACACGAGGAATTTCGAGACACAGCCACCGTTCCGGTTTCCTTGTGATCTATTTTACCTGATCGATGTAATCGTTCGGTCCCGGATACGCTTTTCAATGGCGAACAATAAAATCGACAGGGTCGAAATAGTCTGGGCGCTGAGTGCTGAGAGAGAGAGAAAGAGAGAGAGAGAGAGAGAGAGAGAGAGAGAGAGAGAGAGGCTCGTAGGGTATACGCGTTCCCGTGTCGCACGTGTGCACACTCACTACCGTGGAAAATACCTTTCTATAAAACGAAGCGTGACAGCGTTTCGAGGTACGAGCGTGGCCGTAATAATAGTCGGCTACGGCATATATGTCGGCTAATCCGATTGATCGAGCGCTAGAGCGCGTTATTATCGCCTTACACTTTCCATGCTGTGCCGTTGCACACCCCTCAGACTTGTCGTGTCGCGCACAGTTCATGGCCTGCGTGAGCGTATACCACGTGCCATACCGTGGACATGGCACTCGATCCTGCGACCTCTGGCCGTCTCCTCCACCATCCCCAATGTGCCTGTCCTCGACGCTTCCGCGTGCAATCCTGTCGACGTTGTCCCGTGCTTGTGCGTCAAGTGGTTAGGGCGATGGTGTATCATTGAAAGGGACAACGAACGAAGGGGGAGCTATTTTTCGGCGATTAGATCCCCAGGAAGCATTAATTTTGTCTGTCATTCTCAAACGAAAGTCGTTAATGAAAAAATTTCTGTTATTAACGCTAGAATTAATACCAACGATTAAAACATAAAATTTTCGTCAGGTACATCGAAGTCAAAGAAAAATAGAGAAACTTTATGACTTTCACGAGAATATTTTATTTAAATCGATAAATAAATAAATTGGTCGTTTTGACCATCCTGGTAGTTCTAGTGTTAATTTTACGTGCTGATCTTCATCTCTTCGTAAATAATGAACTTGAATTTGTAAATGATTGTCAAGTTTCTGTAGCGTGCACGTACGTAGAAATTATTTTCCGAGTTATGAAATTGCGAAACAGTAACTTGCGCAGAATTTGACAACGTTGTTAAGGAGTTGTGCATACATGCATTCGACAATGACTTTTAAAAATTACAAATACTCCTCTTTTTTTTTTCTTACTTAACAGATAAATACGATTCATAATACGAAAAGTTGTTTTAGCAGTGTTGTCGCATGCGTGTAACGTTAAAGGAACGAAAGTTGTGATGATGGTGTGGAAGGATGCTGTGGAAATGGGATTTTGGGTAGTGTGAGAGAAAGCGATAGTTTTGCGTTTCGTCTCCCGAATCACTAATCATTTTGCGTTTCGTCTCGGAGTCACTGCCTAGACTCATCAGTGGGGCTGATGGCAGCGACTCCTTACCCCAGACGCTTGTTATAACTAAACCTACTAGGCTGGTTCCCACCCATCCTAGCGGGGTTTCCGCACACTCTGCTGCTTAACGTCGAAGATCGGTAAGGACATCGACGCTAGGCGCGCAGCCACTTGCGGCTTGTGCTAGTCGAGTGTTCGAAACCCGTATTTGAGGAATCCTAGGCCGCTACAATGTAAATTATTTATCACAACGTTTCATGTAGTATTTCAAAAATGAAATTAATCGACCTTTTTTTAGTAACTTTCTACAAAAGATTTGTGTATATATAATCCGGTTGATGTATCCGGTTTTCACACTTTTGGAACAAACTGACAAATCATCAATCGTAATTTTCTCGCACGAGAAACGCCGTTGTAAAAATTCTGCGCAGGTAATGCAGCATATATAATCGCGTTGCTCTTTTAGAAGATTTCGAGGAGGCCCGGTAGAAGTAGTAAACGAACGAAATTAAAAAATCATTCCCGGAAACGAGGTTGACAAAGTCACGTTTGTGCACCTACTAATTAGCTGAGAAGCGTATTTTTTTTTAATCCGTTTTTTTAGAAATATAAAGTTCCTCCGCTTGGAACGGAAGTACTTCCGCAGCAACGTTCGCACCAGACCGTTCTTTTCTTCTTTCTCTTTCTTCCTTTTTTTTTTTTTTTTTTTTCGTCGTCGTCGCCGTTACGTCAACGACTAGAACTCATTTTCAAAATGTCACTGGTCCTTTGAGGAACACTCTGCCATAATGAAGCGTTAAATTCTGTGCGCAACATTCTTTAAATAGCGTACGCTATTTTACGAGAATCCTTTTTTTCAGCTGACTAAAATATTCGTGAATGTCTTGCAAAATTTACTCTTTTTCGCTTGGAAAGTTTCGGAGGGTTAAGGAACGCTCGCGGATCTTCTACTTGCTCTTTTTTATACTTCGTTTCATTAAAAGCCGACTTCTACGTCGAGTGCAGCTCTTTCTATTGGGAATATTAATTGAAAAAAACCTGAACCTGTGATTTATGTTTAACTTCACAAAGTTGGAATTCGAGAAATTTTAGAAATTACGATTATTGGAATATCGCTTTACGCGACGAGTAAACAGTAATCATTTTGATTAAATGTTTCCTAAATCGTTGAATTGTAAATTCATATTGTTGTGTTCAACTAAAATTGATTGCAAACGTATTGAATTCCGTAAGTACTAGTTACTTTTATTTTAATGACACTTTCAAATAGAAAGCTATTTGCAAAGCTACTTGTTGTGATACAACACTATTGAATTTCCTGACAAATTTTCAACCAATAGAATTTTTGAATATATTCTTCGAATATTGAATTTCGTTTATTCAGACACAGGTAAAAAAATTGATGGTCTGTGTTTAAACTTGGTGGTATTCAATGCAACGATAAATTTCCTTTTCCTCATTTTTACTAATTTCGTCGCACTTTTACGAGTTCTCAGCTTTCTCAGTTATTTCATATACTGATCGAATAAATAAACATGCACATTAAAAAGTTTCGTTTACAAGGAATACATTTCTAATTGTCCAACGTTCAGCCACTAGAAAAATTATTTAAACAGTGAATATTTAGGTACGAGACACCAGGAGATTACTACTTTCTAAACTAGGTGTAACCTACTTTCCTTTTATTAAATGGAATTTCAAGAATGTCAATAATTGTGTATTTTCGGTGTAACATGTTCGAGCAAGTTTGTAACTTTCTCTGTTACATCCCCTATTAACTATACTGCCTACCGAACGTCGTTGCCTAAGATAAACGTGACAGAAATAAATCTCGTTCACGGTAAATTGCGATGAAATTAACCACTTAATGGACGAAGAATCCAATTAATTTGTTTACCTGGTAGTCTATCGGACTTTTTAATTACATAATGGTAAAGTACCATTTTCTTCGCTTTCCGCGGTAGCTTTTATATCTTTTATCACTCTGTATAACGCAATTAGTTACTCCGCCGTGCTTCTAAAAGCGTGTAAGACGAATTATGGTCGCGTTAAACTCTTTCGGGCATCGATGTATGCATTTAAACATGAGCGTAATGAAAAATTCAACGTCCCCAACGTTCGTAATCCTTTCTAAATATACGGAGGGCGAACGCCGATTCTCTTTTGACGCGAGAGAGAAAAAAAAAAAGGGAGGAAGAAAGGAGGTCAACGTGTACCCTTTTAAATCCAAATACTCAAGCAGCGCGATCGAGCTAGGAAATTCAATCATAGAATTCGATGGACCGGTCGCGTCGAAATTAAATCGCGTTCGATTCAACTTCAAACGCGATACGGAACAATATCCATACTTCGATTAAATTTAATAAAATGCCGATTGCAGTTTCTCTCTCTCTCTCTCTCTCTCTCTCTCTCTCTCTTTTCCTCGTCCATTCACTCCCTTTTCCTTCTACGCTTTTTTTTTCTCCGAACCGAGCGAGTTTGACTGGTGGACACGGAAACGAAAATGTAGCACGAAAAAAAAAAAAGAAGAAAAATCTTCGTCTAGGCCACTCGATGTCGAAAAATAGAAGAAGAAGAGAGAAGCGAGAAGCGGTATGAAAATCTACAACCGTGGCTATCGAAATGAAAAATCGTTGGCTCGCGCTACGCTAGGCCAAATATCGATCGCGTTAAAATACAATCTGTGACGGCCTTGGCCGACCGTAAGCGTGGTTGCTTAAATGCCTCGATTCGTTCGTTTTTCTCCTGCCTTCCATTTTCGTTGTTCTCGATTTGCTCGTGCAGCGTGTAGCCAGGGTTCGGCCAGCGAAATTTTTCGCCTGGAGGCCGACGCGGGAATGCGAAATGCGGGAAGGACGTTTTAATTTGTTCTGTTCGAGCGAGATGTCACGATTGAACGGGAGACGGGAATACGGGAGACACGCGTTGAACGTCATGAATATTTCTCAGCGATTGGAAAGATATCTGTTTGTTTTTTCTTTCTCCTTTCATCGCTGGATATTATAAATTATTTAAATCGTCCTGGGACGCGCACCAAGAATACCCGTACGCATCAATTTGCGTATGTTCAATATTAATGCGCGCATCCTGAAAGCGTGTCACCGTGCATTTTTCGCTCGGTGCGAATCGCGCGTTTCGAACGGTTTTCGCGGGGTCTGCCGTTGCTCCGCCGATGAGAAATTTCTATTATATCGGTCGACGTTTATAAAATTTATTGGCGTCGAGTGGAATGCTTGATGAACCGAGCGTTGGAATGTCCGCGGGAGAAACCAGCGCGGACGCAAGGATATTCATCGATCACTGTACGCAGTCAATGCGTACGTCGTGATTGTTGAGTACGCGAAGGGAAATACTGTCGACAAGTTTGGTCGATTTGATGGGATGAAGTTTGTCGACGTCAGTTCTGGAACGAGTATCGCCATTTTTTTATTATCTATCGTGAAACATTCTTTAATCGCCTCGGTCATCAGTCTCTTTGCTCGCCAGATCGTCAGAGATAATTCCTAAATCTATCGAAATTCTTACCATTTCAATGAATTAATTGAGGGATGTTAAGGCTTTCGTGAAAAGTATTGTCGCTGTAAAATTTTGTTTCTTTTCAAACAATCTGTATTATCAAATCCTATTTTCTAATATTGAGGCTACGAAAAGAAATTTCAATTTCGACTTATCACTACGTTTTTTGCTTAGATTATATAATTTTGTGAGATTTAAGGGGATTGAAGTGTTGTGATAAATTATGGCTTAGTGCTTAAGAAACTAAGACTGCTATTTTTTTTTATGTACTCGTAAATTAGGGGATGGAAACATCAAGAGATGTCAAGGAGATGCCAAGAGATCGACATTTTTAGGCACAGCTTTCTCTTGTCCTCGATTAATTTCATGATTTATCATCTACAACGTGAGCTTATAGCGGTACCAAAAGGAAAGAAAATATAATATTCCAACAACAAACTTGCTAAAATTGCAAAATTATCTAATTCTAATATTTGCTACCATATAAAGATGAGGTGCATTTCTCTGCTGTGTATAGAAATCTTTGCAACAAATTGTACATTGGAAAATGTATATCTTTGTGCAAGGAGAACACAGTCAACAAGACATCTTCACTTGCATCTCATAAAGCGTTCGCTGAACAATATTGCAAAATGTTGGACATATGTCGGTATGTATCGTCGAAGATGTAGGAGCTTAACTATGCCTACATCCGGCTCTGGATTTATATTTGCAACAAATATAAAATATTTTTATTCTTTTCCTCTTTTCGTCTATCTATGCATCTACACGTCCATCTAATTGTCTTGTTTAAATTTAAATTATTTAAATATTTTCGAATGTAATTATTAATGTCGCCTAATCAAGTTTATTTAATATTGTATAGTAATCAATGTAGTGAAAAAGATTGGAAATTATTGTCGATTCGAATTATTTTGAACGTTGACGTTTCGGAAACTAACAACAGAGGAAATAATCACCTCTTTAAAACAACGTTGCGCTGATTATTTAAATTTATCAGACCGCTGCCACTACGAATTTATTACCAAATACGAGATCAGCGCAGGTAAACCGACAGCCATTACTAGCATTATGTTTAACACTGATAATCGATATGACGTGGATGCTTGCAGAAAGGAGCGATATTGTAACAGCTTGTGGGGTTAATACTGGATTAAGTATTCCTCTTTTGATTGAAATCGGTTGAATCTGCCGCAGTCGAATAAATTAGCTGGTGGCGGAATCGTATGCGCAAACGAAAATTATATGCGATGGGGTATTATCGTAATATGAATTTAAACGCGTTGAATATTAACGGGTCTGCCTATCGAAAATTCAGTTCCAGTTAAATATGGCTTCAAGCATTGTATTTGTAAAGTTGTTAATTATAGACGCAGGATTAATCGGGAGACGAAATAACAGCGGCCGCAGACGCGGTACCGGAGAATTATTTTGCGAACGTTGATGATCGTACTGGCGATACAAAAATGGAAAGAAGAAACAAGAAAAAGGCCGCGTCGCGGAGAGATATTCAATCTTTGCCGGAGCTGTCGTTTTTATCTGCATTTTACTTGCTTCCGAAAGCTCGCCAGAATGTTCGAAATTTATCGATGCGAGCTAGAGTGAAATAAACGCTCGAAAGGTGGACAAAAGTGCGGCTTGACGATCGTTTCCAATTAAGGGTGATTTAGGCTCGTTCCTCTCCGAACTGGAAAACAGGTTCCAGCGACGGAAGAGGGAAAACTGTTGGCGACAGGCGGACGATTCGAGTGAAAATTCAATTTGACGCCGCTGCTCCCTAAGCTCACGGTGCATCTGTCGAATCGAACTCACTTCCCGAAGAATTCCCAAATATTCCACACAACATTAGAAATTTTGCAAATTTATGCGTATTCAATCTGTCTCTTATCACGCGGCGATGCATTCAGTTCGTCATTTTACGGGTATGCGTGTTGGCGCTGCTTCTGTTTCAATGGAATTCTAATTGTTTCGTTAAAATGCCTCGCAATTTGTACAATGACGCTCATTTATCCAAATTACTCCTTTCTTCCGACAATTACTTCTCAGCTGTCCGGCCTAACGCGATTTAATTCCAGATTAATGCATTCATGTCCACTTGACTGTAAATATCCGTTATTCATTACCAGGTCCGCCATGTTAGCTGCTATTTTCCTTCCGTAATTTAAACTCGTAGGAAAAATAGAAAGAGTTGAGAATTCGAACAAACTTGAACGGTGTTGGTCGACCTGCAAACGCGGGAATATTATCGATTCTACGTAAAAAGATCAAACAAAAAACCTCGGTTTCAAACGAATCAATATTTATCGGACGTGTATTCAATATGAACATTCTCAAGAAATGTACTAACAAGCGTGTACTGATAAAACTTGAAAATATTTCGCACGTTTTAAACATATTTTCTTGTTTAAAGTATTTCCTTTTATCAATTTAATGCAATTCATTTCAGCGCTTCTTATGGTCTCTCGGATCTCTTCTTATTACCTTTTAAATCTCTTTTGACGATACATGTACGCACGTATAAACGTATAAAATCAATGTCAGTCAGAAACTTTGCGGAACGTTTAATTCAAATAGGTCGGTAATTATCCGGTCAGTACTCTTCGTAGTACCGCCGCTACTCTCTTCCTTCCTCCCCCTTCGCTTAGCAGGGGTTTTCATCAGCATCCCGTAGACTGTACATTTCCGGTGAACCGCCATTGTCCTCCGTTTATCGTGCGCAAAACAACGAGTCCGAGTTTCGACTATTCTTCTTCATCTGAAATCGGCTTCTAAACGTTATTCTACGTTAGGGGGATCTGTTCCCGGTCGTATCGCTCATTGTTCTACCTTGACCGTCAACCACCCTCCATTATCCCAGTGGAATCGTGAGGTCCGCCGTGGGCATCGACGACAAAGATCCGCTCGAGCTGCACCGGGGGAACACTGTTAAAAGGAAAAATTAGTTTTCGGTGAAATTACGATCAGCGGCGTGATTCATGCACGGGAACGAAGGAAGTGGCTGGCCGATGGAAGGGGTTCGAAATGTAAACGGATCTTATCTCGGTCGATGAAGCACGCCGTTCGATATTCCGATACTAGGCACCATCGCCATCACCGCCTAGCTCCAAGGCTATCGAGCCCCGGCATAATGGAATTCCTCGTTATATAAATTTCGGTGCACATTTTTCTGGCACCCATCGATCTCCCCGGTCTTCCATTTTCCAGGCTTTTCTCTTTTAAAGTCGACGTATGTACTTGCCGGCTCGTACCCTTATCCCACCTTCTCTCTCTCTCTCCCCCCCCCCTTTTCTATATATACATATATACGTGTGTGTGTACATCTCCCTCTTGTTCTGTTCCGATTCATTCCGTCAGTTTTATTCCGTTCCCTGCGAATGGCCGATTCGATTCCTCAAACGTTTCTCCGAGAGAAACCCGGGAGAAAACGAAATTCCATCGATAACTGTGAATCCAGTGTCGTCCTTTAAATGATTTTATCTCGCCGTGAAACGCTGCAAGCGGATAAAAAGGGATTCCCGTCGATTAACTTCCGTTACGCTTTTGTCTGCCGATCGCGAGCCAGCGGAATAGCAGCGGATCATCTGGAGCCCGGTACTTTGGTCGAGGCTTCGAGTACCCGGATATCCGTGGGAGTCGAATATCTGAATGGTGACGTCAATGGTTATCTGCGATACGGTTGTTTCGATACGATCGAAACGGAAAGATCCGGGGAAACGGCCCCGACGTTCAGCGTATTTAAGCGATCTTCGACCATAGAATTTAACGAACGATCTCTCTAGGATAGCACGGCCAGCGGCAAACACGCAGATATGGCTTTCATTTGGCTGTTTGCACGCGGCGACGGCCGAGATGCGTCGATCAGGGTCGATCTCCCGCATCGATAGATGGCTCTGCAGTCCAACGATCGCGTTGCATCGGCGTACGCCGCCATGGACCGTTACTTGGAACGCGGTTGCAAGAGTCTACGCTTGTTTACCTCTAATAAACCGTCCGTTTTACCAGACTTTGTCAGTTGCTTTTCTATCTCACGTCGACGTTTTTTTTTGTGTACATCGCGGAAGAAACGTTTTGTGCATCGTGGTCGTTAATTCGAGGTGAAATTAGGACGCAGACACACGATGACAGCGGCATTTGGCATCACAGCGTTTCGAGCGGCGTTTTCGTACGACGTCAAGTTGCTTCTCGCCAGTGAGTGCAGATAATGAGCGTAGTTAACAAATTGTTGGATTCGCGTCCCGTGCGACAGCTGACGTTCATCGATCCTCGCGGTGAGTGTGCCACTTCGATTGTGTTTTATTTAACATCCTGCGCTGGAATGACGTGCCACGCACGTCGAGAATTTTTTTGTCCCAAATTGCAACATTTTCTCAGTTTTAAGTATATTTAAATGTAAAAACGAGTGATGAAGTTTATTATTTTTTAATAATTTCTATCCAATGATGTCATATCGACGAGTTCAAAAGAAAAAGTAAGCGACGAATTATTCTGACGTATATACGGTTCGGTCACTCGTTATGGTCCGCGAACGAAATTGCCAGCGCAATGGGTTAAAAAGTATAAATACTCGATTGTTACAAGGTTATTAAACGAACGTGCGACATCCCGAGACATGTGGAAAATTTTCAACAAACTTGGGGACGTGTATTTCGGTAAATGTCCAATTTCTGTCAGTTTGTAAAAATTGCTAGCGTGGATTTCGCGAGATTCAATTTCCGTGTCAAGGGTTGCTTGATTTTCCAATTTCTTTTTATTGCTAACCGAATCAAACTTCGTTCGCCGTGGCGCGGCTTGACGAGGAGAGTTCTCTCTCTCTCTCTCTCTCTCTCTCTCTCTCTCTCGTCGAGGATCTTACCTGTGACGTCGTGCATCGGTTCTTTGAAAGGCACGAGACGGAGTAGTTGGAAGAAGTTATGCCGATGGAACCCGGGTATCATCGTCGCGGAAGAATTTCACGATCGTAACGGCCGTCCGTTTCGAAATTTATCGGGCGGACGTGCGCGAGGGGTGCTCGCAGGATCGAAAAAAAGAAAAAAAAAAAAATACACACAAACGAAAAGGAATAATCAACAAGAACAGAATTGGATCTCGCAGCGCAGTTATTCCAGCCCTATTTTTCCTCTCGTCCTTTGCCTGTCATTCTGGAACGTGTAGATCCGTGCGCTCCGCAAATAGAGACAGATGTCGCTTTGTAACTTTACGTTCGCCTATCGGTAAATTTATTGACTTTTTATCGAGAACCCACTGAACTCGTTACACGTTCCTACATTATACGTGTATCGCCGCTTTTTATTGGCATATTCTCCCTATCTAAATTTTATTACCATCAGGAAATCTATCCCGAACGCACATAAATTGTTCACTATTTCGACACTGTGTCGAACGAATTATATCCTGATGATACATTTTGAATTTGCCTGAGATCCATCCTTTATTATTACGAAATAATGGCCGATTCTTTTAGGAGTAAATTAACTCTTTGGAGTTAAAATTGTCCCACATTTTTTTTTGACAATTGATGCATGGTAGGATATTTTTTAATCCACCTAAATATGTGTTTCAATGAATTTCATTTAAAACAGTTGCATGGTGGGATTATTTATGCCCCACTCTGTAATAAAGAATTTATTTAAATATTACTTTTTTTTCATTTTAAGAAATATTTTATATTTAATAATTTAAATAAACGTTTTTCCCCTTTTTTTAATATTGAAAAAAATTCTGCGCAAGTAGATTTTTTTTTCTTTAAAATTGCGTGCTTCTAAGGGTTAAGTGAATTCTCATTTCCGTTTATCATAATATAACTAAATTTGCACGGAATGTTCATATATTTATTCAATGACTCTAGTTATTTCAATGATGTATACTTTTGTTAATCTACTTCATAATGTTGAAGAATTAAAATTTCTGGAAAAAATTGATATAATATCGTAAGTTTTGCTTATGTCGATAATATTTTTACAGTGTCATTTCATAAATGATAAAATTAACTGCAGTTACATTATGCAGATAGTGTTAACAACATATGAAAATTTGAAATAATTTCTCGGTAAACTAAACAATATATGTTTTACATATATTGTATGTTATATAACAGTAGACTATGATATATTACCATAATAGGCAACATAGTGACATATAAAATGTGACCTTTTCGCTATAGAAAACTGTTACCGGGTATGCAATATGCACTCTCTATTGATTTTGTTATCCTTCTTTCTTTTTTAATATAAAGTTGTACAGACAAGGGAAAACAACCGAGTT
Source organism: Melipona quadrifasciata (assembly GCA_001276565.1). NCBI lineage: Eukaryota > Metazoa > Arthropoda > Insecta > Hymenoptera > Apidae > Melipona > Melipona quadrifasciata. Next base: position 429,050 of record KQ435696.1, on the reverse strand, counting down.
AGCTAGTATACATTTAAAAAGGTACGAGCGGTTAAAAACTAACAAATACCCAAACAAACTATTAAAGAAAACTATTGACATTTGTTAACGAACATTTCACAGTTTCGATATTTATTTGTGAGAAACCAACGCGTGATTTTTCCAACACGTGATATTCGTGTTTCCTAGAAAAAGAGGGACAATTTTGAAACGTCTCCAACGAGTGAAAGTCGTAATAAACGGAACATTTCACTCGAAGATTATATTGATGCCTTTTCTATTCTGGAATCCTAGGCAAAGGTGAGGCGAAAAATTGACACCCACTGTGAAGCTCCTTTGTGAGAAAGAGAGAGAGAGAGAGAAAAAAGAAATGAATTGGTCGATGGGCCTGTTGGTTTGAGATTCAAACTTGGATATCTACCGAGCAGCTGCTCTTACCAGTTTATGTATACAACCATAAAACCGTTTCCTCTTTTTCTGTCTCGAGACATTCCAATCATTACTTATAACTAAACAGCTTTATGTTATAACAGAGTTCAAAATTCTACAAAGAAATACAATTATAGAAATCGAGATAACTTTATGGATTGTAATCAATTTTTTAGTCGAAATTAGACCATTTATAAACTATTGACAATTTTTCTTACGTTTGTTTGAAAGTGAAATAAACCCAATTTTACGAAAAATCCGAATTTATGTACAGTTACTAAATGTACGTACGAAACTTATTTTGATTATAATTATAATTATAATAAGAACAGCATTCATAGTAATTGTATGATAAACTTTATGATTTTTTGCTCTTATTTATTTAAGAAACGTAAGAAGATACGTAAGAAACACTGTCAACTTTCAAATAACTAGTAACTTTGACATTTCAACTTTAAGTAACAAGAAATTAATGTCTATTAAATGTTTATAATTTTTCTTTAAATATTCTCAATTCGAGAAATATCAAGCTGTCTGGACTTTTGCAATTGACTATAAATGAATACAAATTTGAAGAAAAAGTTTACGAAGAATAGAAAAAATGATTAGTTACATTATGCAAAAACTATCGTATATCATTGATTATTTTTTGCATAATATATTTTTCCAGAACTGAATGAAAAGGTCAAATTTAAATGATTTTATTTTTATGTGTACAGTGCAATAAATATTCTTCAATATGATTAAATACAACAAACAATGCTGTATTGATAACTTGCACGATCTCTCCTGCCTTCGTAATTTAATAAATTACTGTGACGTGTGAAAACACAAAAAAAGCATAGATGGTCAATCAACCACGTGTAATATAGAAAAAGCCGATGGAAAATAAAGAAATAAAAGATGAAAGTAGAGAACTAGGTTAATTAATATCTCCAAGATAAAGATAGATCGCGAAAAAGTCGAGTGAGATTGATTCATTTGTAAAACAATTGATCGTAGACGGGAGAACGAAAGGTCACTTGTGAAAAGTATAGAACTAAACTTTTTTTCGGTTGTATCGTGAAAATTGAGATAACCTTGTATACTTCTCGTCAGAAGGAATAACAAAATTAATTTTTCATGAAAAATCGAAATACGCGGCACATTTTATTGCGTTTTTATACGATTCTTGTTATTTCACGCGTTTATGGTTCGTGTTATTTCGCGTTTTATTTCCCATTAATTTTTTAGCATCTCTTAGTCTGTGCACGAAGTGTATACATAATTTGGAAACAGAACACAGGCTAGTATACTTTTACGAAAGGGGGGAAAATACAGAAAATGCGAGATGTATTTTTGTTAAGATGCATTTCGCAGATGAATAACGCAATATAATTTCTATGTTTCATTTTCGTTAATAAGTTTTATTCATCTTATGTAAAATTAAAGTACAGACAAATAATTTGTCTTCGTAACGCAATATAATAAAATGTACACTGACGATAAGATGTTTTACTCAGGAAAAAAATAATTTATTGGAAACAAAGTATGCAAAGAGTAACCAACTGAATGTATATTATCTCATTTGGAATTATGACATTTTTCACGTTCATTGTATGAAATTCTGCAGCACGTTGATGCCATTTTCTTTTTTTTTTTTAAATAATATTTTTGGAGTGACGTGATTTTGAATTATGGATATAACACTGTCAGTGCAAGGTTTAATAATCATTTCATATTACTTAATTAAACGTGGAAGTAAAAATACGTCTAAATGAAAATTGCATAAAATCTTTTTTTTTTTTTTTTTTTTTTGTAAGAAATCATTAATAAAGTTAAATAAAGTTATATCCAAGCATTTATTTCACTTATTACATTTATTAACATATATATTTATTTTATATTAAAATTACAGTTTTACTTGCCAATTATTGCAACTTTTAAGATTACCATCTTATGATGTCAATACAGTTATTATTATATCACATCAAGTTCAGTTTGTATATATAACTTTATTTAAGAAAATTTTGAAATTAGATTTTCCCGAAAACAAAGCCTTAAGAAAAAAAAATGTCTTATTTTTTTTATAAAGAATCATCTCTTGCTTTACTTTTATATTATTTTATGCGTCATTATTTATGTCGTACGTATCATTTCTTAAACGAGACATTTTTAAAGCTTAATGATACTTTTCATATAATCCTGCTTTTCCTAATTATTCTGTACGCACGTATGATCTAGTTTTGTTCAATTTTTCAATAATATTTACAGCGTGTAGTTCCATAAATCAGTGTAAGTCGTCAGTGCTTGGTAATTTGGAAGTAGCACCTGTTCAAACCATTTCCAGGATTTATCCAATCAGGAATTTCCCAACTACCTGAGAAGATGCAGGTAGCACGCCACGTATTAAACACATGGTCAGGTAGAGAGCAACCGGAACGCTTGAACGCTATTGAACATCGCCGCTCGAAGTTGTCTTGCCTTTCACTTTCTTCGACTTCGATATCTCCGGTGCAACTTTGTTCGTTCAGGATTTAACTTTTGGAAATAAAGCGATTTACAAACACGCTGCAAAAAATATGGGCTCGTGGGCGACGGATGCAATTTCAATGCCACGGACCCGAGAACTTGCAAACTTTATTTCCAGCTGTAAAATCCGATGGTCAAAGTTGATTCCGATCATCCGATGGGCACGTGGTTTTCCAATAATTTTAACAGAGGAGCGACACCGCGACACATTCGCGTGCAGCACCAAAGAAAGTTCGAACCGACGTGCCACGCGGTGTTTTACATGGGACCCCGAGGCTCGGTCCTACTTTTTCCAAGACGCTGGCCAACCATATTTTTCACTTTTCGATAACGTCTATTAATTTTTTTGTCCCCGAATACTCACCTTCCGCGAGAGTTCCCAACGTCGGTCTCTCCTTTCCTCTTCCCTCTCTTTCCAGCGGAGCTTTTTACCCGAAGCGACCGACCGTTTCCAAGACGCCAGATTTCCCCGATATCCCGATAAATTTTCCTGGTAAAGGTTTGCTATTTTATGGTCGGATCCTCGATGTGCCTGTACTACTCCGGGGCGAAAAAGCGCGTTTAAGAATGAGCGGTGCGGGAAAGAAAGGAAGTAACAAGAGGAAGAAAAAAAAAAGAAGAAGAAGAAGAAATATAAAGAAGAGGGGAAAAAAGAGAAACAACGATTCTCGTCAATTAATCTTCGTTTCTTTTGCCTGTTGTACGCCAGGCAACTCCCTCTTTTGCATCCTTCCGAACGGTATTATATCCTTGGTCGCGTCATTTTCCTCTCTTGGACCATTCTCATCCTCCGGTCTTCTGCCTTTTCTTCTGTCTTCCGTATTATGCGGTATGAGTTATTAATTATTTATAAGTGTGCCACGTACTGGGAACTTACCCACCGCTTCATGCGTCTTGCGTTGTAATATGATTTATCTATCTACTTGATCTTTTCCTTCGTCTTGCGAACTTTTATCTCGCGACCGCGAGTAATTCGCGGATAATAGTCTCGGTTGGCTATATGTAATAATGGAAAACAGTTCTCAAGTTATGCCGCCACGCGTATTTCCATTTATATTATACCGCGGTACGTCTTCAAAGGTATTCGATGATGAAAAATTTACCAAAAGCTGATTTTCCAGAATATTGCGTCGCTTCTTTTTTTCATGGCAAGTAACTTCGTGTTTTATTACTGCAGCCGAGTGGTATTCTGTATTTCACAGTTTTCCGTTTAAAACCGCGCCATAAATATTTTTGTTCGAAACATGAAACGGATGAATTGCATTGTTCGTCAATTATTTTAATGACCGCGATAGGTCACGTAACGACTTACGTTTAGAATCTGATTCACGCCAGTTACGGCAAAAATGAAAATCGAAACGTGCGTTTTCTGACTTTCCAAAGGAGTAAATTAATCCGGTAATTTTTTTCATATCAAATACCAGTTTAAATTCTTTATCAATGCACTTTGTCAGTGTTTTCGTTTTGTGGCTTCGATACAGTTAGATTTGGGATATATCGTATCGTAATAATTTTAATTAATTAAATAATTTTATCTACGAGATAGAGCGTTAAAACTGGAAAAAAATAACTGGGCTTTTTTACAGTATAATGGCAATGTATCTTTAAAAATATTGCAAAAGCTAATGGATACTCAATATTAAAAAATATTATTATGTTATATTATTTCTTTGTATTTAATGCAATCGATAACATTGACAAACGTAGTAATATTTTCTCTGTTAATGTTGCTCTTTAGATATAAATTATTTTCATAAATTACGCCATAATCACGTAACATCCGAATACATTGATTATACATTTTACGCACGGAAGCGTCTAATTTATTCGCCATACTTTCCATCGAAAAGCCCCGTAATCTCTTGCTGCGTGTCTTTTACCTCTTGGTGGAAAATGTCGAAGCTCGATAGAACGGAGTTCCACTGGGGATTAATTTTCGCTGCTCTATCGTCTACTATTCGCGTTAAATTCGCCTCCATTTTCACGTTCATCGTCGCGCAACGTTCTCTTGACACATAATTGCGCTGGATTGCTCTTTTGTACTCCTTAAATTGTTACATTGGCGTTAATGTTTTAAATTGTTCGTGGTAGGGGTTCGCGCTGTATTTATCACTGCAATTCGTCGAGAAGGCTGTAACTCGTCAAGTAACGGTAACTCATTAATTGCACGCTTGTTAAATTGTTAATTACAAATACTAATATCGACGGACACTTGGAGGGTAATTGCACAAGTAGTTTAGTAAACAATTTCGAAAAAATTTTCAAATCATCCGGCGCGTGTCATTACACGCGCGTAATTGCCTGAAATGGAATTTCGGATTCGGACGAAATATTTTCCCCGCGAGTTCGATCCCTGCGCGTTCACAGGCGCGAAATCGCCGAAAACAGATCGAACAGCGAACCTGGGTATAATAAAGGACAAATTCAATTGTACTCGAATTATAATACGAATAGCAGAGGAATTATTCGTTTAATATTCGAATTAAATTCCCAATCGTCGTCGCGCGCCGATGGCTAATTGAATAACCGGACGAAATCATTCGACGAATAATCGGATCCGAAAAATTCATCGTGAATCGTAACGTTCGGCCATGGAATAATCGGTTATTACAAGTTGAAACGTGACCACGCCGCCGCTTTTCGTCTTCCGTCCTGCCAGCCTCTATTTCACCCATCTGAATTACAAAAGTCGCCGGATTAGGCGATCCGCTTAATTTCAGAGAATGTAATATATTATTCATACCCTGATCTGCATATCCCTTGGCGCGGCTATCCCTAGATAGAAAATACGCTACAAGATGCAAATGTAATTTATGCTTGCTAGGCACCGCCGCCCCCGTAGCTTGCCACTTTCGTCATTTGCCACCGTCGGCAGCGCGTGTGCACGCGCGTTACACGCCGGTCTCGTTAGCCATCGATACCATTTTCTTTTCTCATCGATGATTTTTTTATCTCCCGGTTCGATTTAAACGCGAAAATTAAGGGAAAAGAAAGGAAGGGAATTCCCGGTTATTTCCTGTTCCCTCTCGCGCGAAACGTCCCGTTTTCGAGCGTGCAGAGCCGCGCCCGGGATTCGTTATTGCCTTTACACCGGGTTCCCTCCTCCAGGCGCGAGTCTCTCGATTACTTTAACACTCGGTCGTGTCGTTGCCCGTTTATAAATGCGTGTCTGCGACGGGTCTCGCGATTTTCCACCTTGCTCCTATTATTCGTCTCAACCAACCGGTCGCAGCTTTTCGATTTAACTTCCTGATTTATCGTTCCTGCGTACACGTTTGCACGTACGTTAAGTAATTAGTGGCATTATAAATCGCGTTTGCGTTATGATTTTGTTCGATTATGCAATATCCCTCTTTCTTTCTTTAAATGATTTCACGATTGTAATTTTGTTTCGAAAACAGAGAAATTGGAGCTTTATTTCGCGGTTCTGAACGTTCTAAAGCGAAAAAAAAAAAAAATTACGAATTTATAAAGCTGTTAGAAACAGGATAATTACCGAAATAAATTTTAACAGTAGGAATATTAAAAATCCATTCGCTCATTGCGTTTAGGATTAACTGTCTATTGTAACGTTAAATTGTTTGTTAACTTTGTGCACTTTTTTTCATACATTTTTGTGAACGTAATTAAAAAATGGAACCCCTTACCTGTTCTAAGATTATTTGTTCATTTTTCTGTATTTAACATTTAAGTTCGCGTGCTTTCGCAGTTTCAAAACTATAGAAACCCACAATCTGTTCGTGTCATCGCTGCACGGGAAGAATTTATTTTTAATTATCGAAGTCATGATTTCCCACATGTGAGATATCGCGTAACGATCATACAGATATTGAGAAATATGCTGCTGGCGCTGATTGGTAATCGATGTATCCGCAATTGGTTTTGCAATTCCCTTCTTTCCACGTCATAATTCAACAAACATTCGCAGCATCATTGCGACGTCGGCTGAGATTTATACGCGAATTCCACGCGATCGTTCGATCCAACGTCATCGACGTGTCGCTCGTCTCTCTGCTGTGCGAATTTTTTCTCACTCGGCAGTGGAATCCTTATTCCTTGGAACAAAATCTTGGAGGCTGAGCAACGATAGTCTTCGAGAAGGAATTTTTGCCCGGAATCGGTCTCATTGTACATACGGATCGAATGTGTAATAAAAAGCCGCGAATTCCGAATACTTCGTTATAAAAATTCGTATTAATGGCGGGTGGGAAGTTGGCCCGCATTTCGACGAATCGATTCGACGAGGAGTGAAAATTTTACCCCTCGTATTTTTCGCTCTCTTGTTTCCTCGTTCGACCCCCGTCCCCCGGTCGAACGTGTTTTTTTCTCCACGATCGAACGGTTTCGAATTCGACTATCGTCGAAGGGCCGAAAGTTGCGCGTTAATTGATTCGTAATTAAGCCGAACTGCGTTTCGAATATCGCGCGTGCCGTGTAATCTCTTTGGCTGGGCGAGAGTTTCGAGAGGCGCGTGATTTCCTCGGGTTGGAAAAATTGAGCGTCGCCCCGATGGCGAGCGATTTCACGTTCCCGTTCCCCCGTGGGGAGCAAAATCGCCGATTCCTCGGTGCGATTTTCCTACCGTGTGGCTACATTTTCTAGTCGTCGCGGTCGTCCTTCAAACGACAATCTCTATCTACCCGGACGAAATGTCGAAATGGGCGAGGGTCAGAGGTGAGAGAAAAAAAGAGACGCAGTGTGTGTGTGTGTGTGTGTGTGTGTGTGAGAGAGGTTGCCGCCGATTAATTTCCGTTTCTCTCTTTCGCCCGTCGTTCGTGCGAATCGTGCACGGCTGTTTTCGGGCCTGCTCAAGCGTGCTATATCCTAGGCGCGCACTATTGCGTTTTGTCTCGACTCTACCGCTCTGATATTAAATCATTCGAGGCTCTTTATTAACGGGGCACCCCGCCGATCGGATATTTAAAGCCTGTTTCCTCCTGCCGGCAGACGACGACGTTGTAATTTTCGCGATTCAGCCCGGCGATAGTTTGTGAATTACATTTTTCTCGAAATTAATTATTTATATCTTGGCGAAAGGAGACGCCTGCAGAGGAAATTAAACTCGCCTCCACCGAGTTATCGGTTTCAATTAATTTTAAACAGCTGAGCTTTTTATTTAACCGTTCCCGGCTGATACTCTATCTATATTAATGAATTCTTCAATTCGTTCCGTCCCGCGTTTTTAACGTTAAGTGATGTTCTCTGAATTGTGCAGAAATTCAACGTTGTTTACCATTCATCTTCATTTTTCGTTCAAAGATTGAAAAGTGAAATATATTCAATTCTCAATTTTTTGAAACTCTTCTTTTCTTTCAACTCAAAGATCATTCGCGAATATAATAATTTTACACCATCTTACTTCGATGACGTTCATTGACAAGTTAACATTAGTCGCGAGACTAGTTCAAGAGTAATTTAGAAAATTAAGTATTATAATTCGAGAGATACGCACGTCGTACCTACACTATTGCTAGTTCAAAAGTTTGATATTTTTATTAAATCGATTGTTAATTTTCTCTCTATTTTCAAGTCTCGTATTTATTTTTGATAAATAATCAATGCTTCGTAAAATCTGCGTAAATATTTCAGTGTAATTTCAGTCGAAATATAAAAATTTGCACAACAAACAGACATATTCAAAGACATTCTGAAAAATATTTCATTTTAATTTTTCCACGCAATTAACTCCGAAAGTTAATTCGTTGTTGTAAAAAATGTAAAAGTTGCGAAGTTTTTCGAAGGAAATATTTTGCAATAATCACCGTATTTCTTTATATGGAAACATTTTCTTGGTCGCGAGATTATTCGCTATTTTTTAGTACTTTAATCGATAAATTTCTCTATAGAAAAAAATGTGCCAACGTATGTCTATCGAAAAATGATTTTAACTGTAATTTTGTAAAATCTGAAAAACGAGGACAAGAGCAGTGTTCTCGTCTTTCATGCGTAAATTTTATAAAATTAACGTTGAAATATCTCTTAAATTAATAATTTTTCTACATGCTATTAGCACTTTTTTAAGAATAAAAAATATCGAGCTGCATCGATTAACGCATAAAAAAATATATGATTTCATTTGGGAAAATGGATAATCCAGCGGTGGTCACAAGATATGCTCATAGAGATAAAAGTTTTATTCCAAACATTCTTTTCGAGCAGAGAACATTCAGCTTCCTTGCAGAGATAATTACGTGAAAATGTCGAAATATCATCTGCATATGTCAGGGTAAAGTCGAAGCGAATAATTTAAATGTATCCAAATACTCGTTCACGAAATTTACATTCAATTTCGTTTTCGTACTTTTCGATAATTAACCGATTGACGCACAACTGATGAATATATTTTCGTTACAATCTCACTTTGGGGAAAAGTATCATCCAGTTTCCTTTCATTTTAGTTTTGTGACCATAATAGCTCTTCATAAATATTGGCGCATGCGATTTTAATGTACTCGCGTGTTTCCGGACATCGTAAAGACGCGAAGAGTATTGCTCTCGTAGCACCCAACAGAGGGAAGTTTAGTATTTGATTTGGCGAAAGTGTAAACCATCAAATGTCTGCAGCTCGTTCGATCCCCAACATCCAGAAAACTGTCCGTTTAGCTCTTCATAAGTTATTAACGCGCAGTGACTTGGCCTCTAGTTCCGTTGATGTAGAACTCTGAAACTTTTTTGAGCAGGTGCGACCGTGGTACGCGATGAATAATTTAAATGCCATGTTTCGAGTTGTGCTCGCAAACGTAAAGCAGCGTTATTTATCGAATGTAATCTGAATCTCTTGAAATCATTGAAACTGGGTTCGAAGAGGAAGAAGTTGTGTATTTGGTAAAACGTTGGAATTTGCGATTTATGGAATTCACGTAAGAAATTTATTGGAATTTTAAGAAACATGGATAATTTTAAGATTATGTCACTTTCAGGATTCACGTTTGAATTTATACAGAAAGATACGTCCTTTTTTTGAGAGATTTATGCGTCAAAAACTTTATTTTCTTTGTGCCTTTAATATTGGTCAATTATGAAGATTATAGGATTAAGCGACATGGAAAAGTTTAATTAGAATGAAATTGAGTAATTTAGTGCTGCGTAGCTTTGGAAAATTTATTCGATCAATTAAAAAAAAAAAAAAAAAAAAAAAAATTGGAAATAGGTAAAGTTGTAAAATAAATTGTTAAAAGTTCATAAAAGTAACATTGTGCTCGTATTATTTATCCTCTTGCAGTATCGAAAAGATATTCATTATCGGGATGAATTACCGAATTTCTGCGAGAGAAATCGAGTCAGATACAAGTAAAAATTAAACACTTGCAAATTATAATCTAAATTTGAAGTTATTACAGTTGTCTATAGCTCAGCTGTGCCAATCGGGGCTCATTAATTAATTAAGCCTAATCACGCGGGACAATAGTTGATTTCAATATTTGTGAAAATGAAAATAATCGGAATTTCCTTCGGTTGAAGATTAAAATTTCGCGAAAATAGAGGATCGCTGTTATTGATTCCCGCGTGTATTTTTCATGCTACTGTTGAGCTGGAGATTGATTCTAGCCGAACGCATTCTGTTTGTATAGAATTCTCATATCGGCAGCAGCCAAAATTTACGGGAGTCAGAACTCTTACACGTGATACATAAATCAATTTATCATTCGTAAAATTCGCCTCTTGTTTGCACGTTATCGATTGGAAGGAATACTACGTACACTCGTACATGCGAAGTATTCTCGTTTTAAATTTTGTACATTATTGTTTTGCGTTTGTAATCATTCTCTTATTCCAACTTATATTGATGTTTCAAACAAAAAAAAAGAGAAAACAAAATTTTTTAAATTCGAAAACAAAATTGGAGGAAAGTCTGGATGAAACATCAGGTTCTGATCTCTCCTATTTATTTCTTTGGAATAAAAAGACGAGCATCTGTATTTGTCTTTTGCGTTTGATTAGAATTTAAGTAGTTTCTCAATATCCAGTACATTCGGTTTTCATTGTCAAGGCGATGTATTTGTGAAAGTTTTCAATAATTTACCTTCAAACGATATTACTAATGACGTTTTCCGACTTTTCACTGGACTTTCACGGCAAAAGATAATCAGCCTTGAATTCTGTTATACAAACGAACATCCCAACATTTAGATGAGCTTCTCCAAATGTTAAATTCATATTTTGGAGTAGCTGTTGCGATGCCTTCTCTGTGTTTAAACACGCATAAAAAAGTTACGCGAATATTGAAATTCATGAAACGACGAAGTTCTAATAACAATATTATTATTACAACATTTATTCACCCTTTGATAAAACAATATGTATGCGTGATGTCCAAAAAGCAATAATAGTGATCAAGCAATTACAACCTTTTTCTTCAAATTTCCTTAATGTTATTTTTAACGATCGAATATCAAGTATTCAGGATGTGGCAGGCACACACGTGTTAAAAATGTCGAAATAATGCTTCGTACGTACCACTTTAACATAACTTTATAGATATTCGTTTAGTATGTAAACGAATGTTATAAAAGCCAATAATTCATATAATACCAACTCGATATTCCATTTGTACTTTCCTAAAGGAAAAAAAAAAAAAAAAGAAAAGAAAAGACGCAGCCATTGGTTCCGCACGAATTCTCGCTATAAAGGAATTAGCTAAATGGCAGCCACATCGTTAATAAAACACGACGAGCAGATAGCACGGAGTTCTAAAACGTACATTACATGCTTTTCCACCCAAGAAGTCCATAACGTTTTATTGGTTGAAATCGCTTTCATCGAATACCGCATGCATTATGTACGTTGCCGAAGCCCGCAGCAGGTCAATACATCTTCGAAGTCGGCCACATTCCCTCAGTTTCTTGCGATTCAAATATTGAAATGGCGCATCCAGCCCGCCCACTCTCTTTTCCCTCCCCGTTCCTTCTTCTTCCGTGTGTTTTTTCTTTTTTTTTTTTTCCTCCATCTTCTTCCCTCTGTTTCTTCTATCAAAGCCCCCGAACAATCTTGGAGAATAAAATACCGCCGAGGGTCGCCAGGGGAAAAAGAAGAGATTTCCGCCGATTAATTTCCGTTCCCCGTTCCGTCGTTCGTGCGAATCGTGCGAATCGTTTTCAAGTCCGTCGAGGCATATTATATCCTCGAATATCGTCGTCCTGCTCCTCCCCTTCTCTCTCTTTCTCTCTCTCTCTCTCTGGCTGGCTGGCTGGCTCTCTCTGGCTGGCTGGCCCCGATGTACCCTTTCGTACTACACTCCCTCGTCCAGGCGATCCCCGAATTCGTTATAACCGAGAGCCGGGAACCACGCAACCGTAACTTCGCAGGATACGATATACGGCCGAGGAGCAAAGAGACCAGACGGAAAGGAACGCTTTACCCCCTCGTTCGATGGACGGAGAAAGATGGCTTGAATCAAATTTACAGACTTCCTGCACCTCCAGACAGAAAGCCCCGAGCGACGCCCAGGAGAGGAGAGGAGAGCAAGAGAGAGGACTGGGTCCTTCTCGGCGTGTGGTTTCCTCTCTTATGGTGTCGCGAGAGCGATACAATACGCAGCACACCCCCTCTTTTCGCCGATCATTTCGAAATATTTTCCAGGGGCGTCTGCTCGACAGCTCTGGCTACAGACCGGTAGATCTCCCGTTATTTATTTAGCCGGGGGATGCGAAGCGTCGCAGCGAGCGTAATACTCTCGGCAATACCGATTAACCGAAAGCTCGTTCGTTCGTTCGTTCGTTCGTCCGTCCGCTCGCTCGCGCGAACGACCAACGGAGGGTAATTGGTTTCGGCCAATCAGCGTGCATTTGTCGGAACGTGCCGCTTATAACGCTTCTGTGTGTTTGTTGTAATTAGGATGTCAACGAATAATGCGTGTTCGGTAATTATCGATGATATCTGACTTTACCGACCGGGACATTCGGATTAATTTCGATACTGAATTCGACGGGGCCCCTCTGGTAATTAGTTTATTATGTTTGCTTGTCGCGCTTGCTTCCCTTTGGAACGCCCGGCCGCACTCCCTAGCCGAGTAAGATATTCAGCCGTTCATCGAGGTTCGCCGGTTAACGAATATTTGATATTGTTTGAAAGTTCGGGAACGGAGCCCTCCGATACGGCAAATATTGTTGGGAAAACAGCCGGCTAATTGATGGCTGGTTCGGTTGTTTCTTTTCCCGGCGATGTCTCGAAAGGCTGAATATTTGCCGCGATTTATTGCCATCCGCTCCGATATACTCGAAATTTTCAAGATTCTGTCGTTAGATACGCGCAAAATTGGACATTGCGCTTGCGGCGTGATTAATGAGACGTAGATAATTGCCGCGGTAATAGTTGTCTTATCTGCTTCAAGTTCGATCGTGCTAATTATCACATCGGACAAAGTTCCGAATTTATTGTCAGCAGCGATCGGTTACGAGCTTGTTATCGTGTTATTCCCTGCGCGTTTTTACTCGCAACTTTCGCGACTTCGAGAAATTCCCTTGGAATTCCAGAGACGAAGGTGGATTATAGCGAGGCACGAGAGAGAAAAGAAAAAAGAAAATAGAACATCCTTTTTCGTTTTTCTCTTTCTGAATCTTTCCCTCGCGTATTGTTTGCAAAAGTTTGCGATAAAATACCAATAAGAATAAACTCGTTCTCTCCGTGAAAAAAGTTATCTTCTTGCGTTTATTACGCTGAAAGTAGATCCGTTGTGAAACGCCGGTCGTAATTTGCGTTGCAAGTTTCGCGATAAAAGCAGAGAAAAAACTAAATGCGAGAGATAAATATTCCATTCGCGAGTTTGTTTCTCCAATTGATGCAGCTTCGCGTACTTTTTACATACGCGATCTGTTAACAGACTCGTGAAATTACGAATTTCACGTGGTTCTCTGTAAATCTACAAACACTTCTCACCGAGCTCTTCCATATTATCAAGTCCAATTATCAAGCGGCATCGGTGGTAAAATTTTCATTTTCCACGGCGGATGGGTTTTAAACTTTTTTCTACCTAGCCGAGCCGCCGCGATTCCCAAAAAATCTTACGCGAAAAGCCCCGGGCGGAAATTAATTCCGAGACTTAATGAAAGCGGTAATGAGCCACGAAGATTAAGGATATAAAGCAATCGCGGGTAAAGGCCCGGTCGCGCGATTTTCATTATTTGTTAGCGTTTCCTCGGTCGTTCTCTGCCTCAGACGGAGTCAGAAAAAGCAGAAAAAAGATCGTCCAATTCGACGAGCCCCTGTCGTTCCTTCATTTGCATTCCCCGTGCTTCGAAACGTACAATTAACGCCAGTGGTAAATCCCCGGTCTACGTTTCGGAGCGCGCGCGCGCTCGACGTTTGTCACCGCCGATCGATATTCTCAGTTTCCAAAACTCATTATCCGTAAAATTCGACATCGAATCTAATTTCAGTGGGAAGACCTTCACGTGTTCCCTCTCCCTTCGAAAAAATTGCTGTTCCTCTCGAGCGTTGTGTTCTAACATCACCTGCAGCCGTCGTCGTCCTCGTCGTCTTCTCTGCGCGCTGGTAAATTCAAACTTCGCGGGTAAATTGGCCCATTCTTCGCAATTTTATTTGGCGCTCGTTCGCGACGCGCCGCGCGTGTAGAATCGAACGTCGCGAGACACGCCGAAAGTCGAGATTGTTTCACGGAGCGTTTTAATCCTTGGAAGCAGAAATTGTTTCACGCGCACCGGGCGAGAAAGCTTCGGGAATTGCTTTTACAAGTCTTTTGAGATTGAAATTCTCAACGGGGATTCTCTTACGTGGTTTATCGAGTTTCGTTTTTCTCGCGGCTTCTCAGAGAAGTATGATTTCTTTTATTTCGCTCGCTTGGCACGAGGCGTTTTTCGGTTGCTCTCGAGCTTATTTCACCTTCTTGACTCGTTTCTCATGCGCGTTGATTCAAGTCGAATCCGGAGAATGTTACACACTTGTAAAAATACTACGAATGCCAAAATTGAAAAATTTTACTTTTCTTTTTATCGGAAAATTAGGGATATTTTGACAAGACTTTGCAGAGGAAACTACATCATGTGTCGATCGACAAAGTGCTTGTAGGAAACACTGTAAACACCAAGTATCAAGTTTTTCTAAGTAATTTGCACCTGGCAGAAAATTTAAACGAATGGAAAATTGTGCTTCTTTTTCTAAACCAAAGAGATGGTACACACGAGATTTTCTACAAATATTGAAAGTGATTTTAGCAGGGGAAATCCAGAAAATTGAGCCTCTGTAGGTGCAACGCTAATGCAACGAAAATTAGCGATTGGTTGATTGGGTCACGTGATTCGCGAGGGGGCGTGGGGTAGACCTCGAGTAGGAGTGGCGTTGTCTTGCACTGAGCGATCGCGCCTGTAATTTGTTTTCTATCGATTCAAAAGTTTGCATATCAATAAAATTTTGTGGCAAAAAGTCGTCTTCATTTCCTAGTCAGAAAAGTTGCTTCCGGGCTTTTCAATGAGACGAATCGTACTGAGGTACAAAGTCGTGCAGTTTTTTTAGTGGACTGTATTAATGCGAAGAAAAGAAAATCTTGTGACGCATTCTATTTTCGATCACGTTTAAAAATAAAAATAAAAATAAAAAATTGTTGATTTTCTTTCAAAGCAATTGTTTTTTTCAAATCGAGTGAACTCATTTCGAAATCTGGATCGAGATAATTAACAGCCACTGGCGATTAAGCAGATTATTACGACGTCGCGAAACACTCGACAGACGTCAGATGAACGAAGTGATTGTGCCACTGATACGGATTTCAATCACTTTTTGCAATCGTTACGTGCTGAAATAGAATACGTTTTGAAATAGAAATGACGTGTAAACAACAACAACGCGGTTCGACTTGAGTGTTGTAATTTTAATTTGAGAAAACTTGGACTTGTTAGCCCCATTCGTCTCTGGTGTCAATTTGGCACATTTCTTCTGTGAAAAGTTGTATCATTTCGCATTATGCATTTTTCGTTTAAGTAAAACTCGTTTGTGCTGCATCGATTTCGATTACAATAGAGTGTAGCTATTTTTGCAAAAAATGGAGCGAAAAGTGATTGAATCGATGGTTGAGTTTGTGTTTATTTTGGCAATGGTTTAAGCAAGTTAATAAATTAATAAGTTGACCAAGTAATTTGCAGGTTAATGCTTTTCTGTTTGAGCAAACGTAGACGGAATTTTTCAAATAGCAGGTTGAAAAAGTTGAACGACTGTTCGCATTTGAATGATGTTGAGTC
Source organism: Melipona quadrifasciata (assembly GCA_001276565.1). Classification (NCBI taxonomy): domain Eukaryota; kingdom Metazoa; phylum Arthropoda; class Insecta; order Hymenoptera; family Apidae; genus Melipona; species Melipona quadrifasciata. Next base: position 412,941 of record KQ435696.1, on the reverse strand, counting down.
GCGGATAGTTTCGCAGTGAGGGAGCAGCAAGTTTAGTTAGAATCCGAAGGCAAAGATCAACAAGTAGGTAGAAAGTCAATCGGTATGAAATAGGTTTGAAGAAAAGTAAGAGTTCACTTGAAAACCGTGGAAACTTTTTCATTTTTTCCAGTAGTAGAAAAATTGGGTTACACGCGAATAGGATTTATTCGCGAAATATTAAATAAAACAGCGAAAGATACGACCCCTCTAATGTCTTACGTCTCTCGACTTTCTTAAACAGATTCTCAGCTCTGATTTTAGTTTCAACTTTTCATTAGACTCAAAGTAATCCATATCTTCTTACCCGAGAAGTGTGTGCTAATTTCTTACAAGTAACGTTTAAATAGCTCGAGACGAATGAATCCCAATGAACTTTTGTGGGATTTCTGTTGTGTCTGATTTTTTTTTACGTTTATTTTGAAAGAATGGTTTTTACAATTGATTGTTTCTTTTAAAAGTTAAAGTACTTTCAAAACAAGGGAAGATGGAACGTTTAATCTGTTCCTTTGTGGAAATGGAAAGATGTCAATGAAGAAGTAAACGAAGTATACGGTGTTGTTTACGGAGGAAATATTTTAGATGGAACTGTCTGTAAATAGACTGCAAAAATAATAGAAATGAAGGTTACTCTGAAATGCTGCTCTTCATCGATAATAACAAAATTAAAATATTCGTAGCAAATAATAAATTATACAGTGCATTATAAGAATTGACAGAAACATTAAGTATGTAATATCACTCGTGTTGTCATAATCTATTGGTGATTTAAACTTTTCAATATTTTCCATAACTGTTTTTAAGTTTTAACTATTCCAGAAAATTAATGAATGAAAATGTGCCGATCTGATATCGTTCAATTTTGAAACGTTCGCTTAAACAAAGTTCTACATTGCAAAACGAGGACAAAAATATACGTGCTGCTTTTTTTGTACATTGTTAATGAACAGCCGTGAAACAGGTTTCGTTTATATATTATGAGATTTATTTGAAATTTAACATGTACCGTTTATTATATAATAGAAAGTATCGAAATAACTTTTGAGCAAGGTTGTACACGATGCACAGATTAACAATGTATTAATCCTTTCAGTATTTAGTGCGTACCAGAGTATTGTACGGATAATCTTATAATCAATAATAAAATAATCACTTGTTAGAGGTTCGAGAGGGATAACACGTTACAATATAGTGAATATATTGAAAGACATTTGTTTAAAGACAAAAACACATTCCCAATTCGTTACATTATCCTCGTTCATTATCAGATATTAGGTTGTCTCCTAAGTTTCTTCCGCGCCACGCTATGAGTGACTCTAAGTGGCTGTTTTTATATAAAAATGCATTATCTCTTAGCCGTTTATGGCATCGGTTTCCGTCGTTCCAGAGCTCTTTCAAAGTACGTTTCGTTGGTGACAAAGTCTCTTTTAAAATTTTTTCTGCACCGTTCAATATGGAGAGCCAAAAGAT
>KQ435696.1:384269-404470 GCA_001276565.1 Melipona quadrifasciata | reverse complement strand
GAAAACGCTACGTACATTTTGTCGTTGGGGAAAAGCATCATTTTGCGAAATATCGTTTCTCTTTTTCCGTTCACGTCGATTTCTTCAAATACTTCCACTTCATTTTTACGCGACGAAATTTTAAAATAAAAGTCGACGCAATGAAATTCGGATGTTGGATTTCGTGCGATATCATTAATCATAACGGTGTCAAAGTTCGGTCATCTCATATTTTTACAAAGCGTATATGTACTGTTTTCATACAACCACTAATTTTTTTTTTTTTTTCAAGAAATGCTAATCATTTAATAATTTAATTTTGACAAAAATGTTTCGAAGAAATTACATCATAGGTCAGTTACATCATGATTAGTCTCACTTTTCATTTCTCCAGCATCCAATAATCGGTCAATTGGTCACCATAAATATAAACAGTATCGTGAATGTACTTGCTCGAAATTAGGGAAACTGCTTCAGATCTTATTAATGGAACCATCCGTTGTTCTCAGCTTCTTCCGGAACTGTCATAGTTAATTTGCACGCATCCATAAAGTCACTAAGATCCTTGTTTCTCATAGACGAGAATTCTAATCTCACATTTGCCAAATCTTGTGACATTTACTGAATATTTCTTCCTTACTATTTCGTATCATTTTATGTCGTTGAAATTTGTTCTTTTTCGTTACGTCCATGTCCTTTGTATTATTAAGATATTTATATAGGTATTGACAAGAATTTATTCCCGTGTGCGAAATAAATATAAACGTAAAATTAAATCGTTTGTTTTATTCGTTGACGATCAAACACTGATGAACTTTTCTGTTTTGAAATGAATAACTATTACAGATATTTATCGATGTTTGTCTTTTTTTTTTAAATTTTAACAAATTTTATTTGTAGAGCTACTTTATTTGATTTTTTTCTTTTTTTTTTTTTTTTGACTCCGATATCGCGAAAGCGGTGCATTTAACTCGCCCAAACATTGAATTCGAAATGCGTGTTGTGTTAACCGAATCTCACTCAACGATCGATGCTCTACGGGGACAATACTACAGGATGCAGGATGCAGGATGCTTGAAATGACTGAGGTTAAGCATCGGAGATGTTCAAACTACTCGACCAGCTTCGCATCCGAGTCGAAAGTACGTTTAATCAAGTGCCATTGGTTGAGGATTCGCTACGGGGAAAGAGAATTTCGCCAATAACCTGACGCAGACGCTTAATTAATGACAATTTTCAATCAATTGTTTTTCGGCTGCATTTTAGAATTAAAGGCGATAGTTTTACAGAGTTTCTGTGAGTGAAAAGAACTCTGTCTATTCAACAGTTTCCGGTGTTTATTCTCAAGTGCACGTAGAACGAGAAGACAATTTTGTAATAAAAGAAATCTAAAAAAAGATTCGATACAAGTGTGCTCTTTCTCACGTAATTGTAGAAGTAAAGTGTTGTCACATCAATGTTTGTCTGCTGCATCTTAAATTAAATATTATAAAATCGCGTATCGAGAAGAGCAAACGAGACCAAGTGTGAGATTCAAAATATTGGTGCAAATTCAGGTCGTTCAATGAATGGCGACTACAGTAATTTATGTTAGATTACTAAAATTTAAAATAATTAATTTTATTTTATCTTTTATATTCTCCGAGATAGAGATTAACAATGAAGTTAAGTTACATGATCGAACAAGTCGAGATTTAATGCAATTAAAGCGCGCAAAATCTATCTAGTAGAGTGCCTCTTTCTTTTGCCCTCATACCTACTGTTCTGCTAGCTGTCACGCAATAAAAAGCATTAATTTCACTTAAAAATTTATCATTTTATTATCCAAGCAAAGAATATTTCTCCCAGATAAAAAGAAGAAAATTTGATCCTCGCAGTCTGAACCTCTATCTCGGATTAGACAACCGCTTCGTGATAGCCATCGTCTCGACTTGATCTCCGAATTTATCATCTTCCAGTTTCTCTCCTTCTTTCCCTCTCTCTCTCTCTCTCTCTCTTTCTGTCCCGCTATCGCTTTAGCTCAAGCGTCGCATCAATACCTCTCGAATATGCTTAGCGGGAAAATCGTGGCAGGCGTTAAGAGATGATAGAACTGGATAGGGATAGAAGAGAGGGTGCAGCGCGTAGAGGTTGGGAGCGTCGCGCGCTGAAAGCTTGAAAGAAGAAGAAGCCGTAGAACGGAGATAGGTTACCAAGACGAGGTTACGGTAATCCACAAAGCTCATCGTGTAATTTCCCATAAGACCGGCCGAGGACTCATCCTTTGCTTTTGTCAAAAGTTCCACGAGGTCGGAAAGTTGTCTCTCCGTTTCGCCCAAAGTGTTTACGTGTTCCGTGCGAACGCGTCATCTAAAGTGCCGTGGATCTCGATGCGATAATCGAAAGTGCATTTTTCTCCGCCTCTCTTTCTCTCACCCCTTTCGTCTCGTTCCCTTTCTCCGTCGTTTCTGTCCCGCTTTGACCGGCCCGCGCTACACGGGTGTCACGGAGCTTAATTAAGCTAATGGATATCCGTAATTGATGCAACGAGACTGTCCACCGTTTTCTGCTGCCGGTGACGTTCGTTCCTGGTGAACGGACGGCGGGATACGTCGGTCATGATAAATATCGGTTTGAGCTCTCCTCCGGGCCCCGGTCCTTCGATAGGTTGCCGTGTAATTGCGGCCAATCGATTGGAATGGAATTTAGAAGGAGCCCGTTTTGAAACCCCGGGAAAAGATTCTTTGCTCCCTGTCGACCCGGGCCTCTCAGGGGGGGGGCGCTCGTTGGCTATTGACGCGCTCTCGTCTTACACGCTGCTTCGAGGATATTGTTATTTTCTTATTACTGCATAGCTAGAGATCACTTGCGCAATGGGTACAGCAGGTATTTTCAATTACTGGGGGATGAAAGGGACGAAATAGCTTTTCGCTGGAAAGATTGACTTCGATTGGTTGTGATTGTGAGCAGAGCACGCTTGTAATCAGTCAATGATCTTCAATGTGTGATCCTCAGTGTATATCGTTTTGGATATTTGTTCATTTATTCTGCAATGTGAGATCTTTAATATTTATGTTCGGTGTTAATTGCAGCGATGAAAGCAGTGACAGATCAAGCGTATCAAATATTTAATATCGTTGTCATTATTTGTAGCTTGATCGTGCATCTGGAGGAAAAGAGCGCATCTGATGCGTGATTCGTTCAAAAAACACATAGTTGAACATATATTTTTAGATTTGTAATATTTGCGCTTGTCTTTTATTTTTTTTATAGGTAGGTAATCACAGGGACGTGACACATTTTATTACGATATTTTATAACTTCTTTTATGTTGCTTTGAAAGTTGAAATAACTCGTAACATGTGTGTATATGTAAGCCAGATTAAAAATTTTCAAATATGACTTTAGCTAATTCGAGAAATTGTGAAATACGTGTTATAGATAAAAGAAAAATTGGACTCCTGTTTTCTGACTTTTATGTCTTGGACTGCAAAGTATATCTCAATTTTTTTTAATTTCACATAATTGTAAAAAAATCTAAGCAGGGAAGCACTGACTGAGAAAATATTATTATTGTTGAATCGTTAGAATTTTCTTTTTGAAGGATGACTACATTAATTGAAAACAATTGCAAATGGAACCTTGCGTTAATGCAACGTTGGTCCTTAATGGCTTAATGAATCATGGTGTTTTATGTTCTTGAGATAATTTTATATGCGATATTTTACGGATAATTATTAGTTTAATCTCGTAATCATATTTCTTTGAGTTATCTTAACTCATTAAAGACTAATGTTAGACTAACATATAGAGTCTTCCATTTAGATTTTATAATCTTGTGAAATGTAAAGAAATCAAAGTATTTATATTGTATTGCGATGAATTATTCTTGGTCATTCGCGTATAATATAACATGTACATACATCTACCTATCCATTATTGGTTCCTTTGTTGTAAAAAGGAACGTTTAAATTACCAATTATAAAAACCTTCTATTGTTGCATTTAATTCTTCTTGCAAGTTCGAAGAACGGCGTTACGTAATATCAGAAAGTAGAAGGATGCGATGAATCTTCTTTTTAGTGAAACACTCGCGGAAAATTAGAAGTTTTCCAAACGACGGAATGTTCGTTCATCTCGAAAGAGTACTTTCGTAAGAACGTATAAGATCATTCGTAAGAAAGAGGATCATTTCGCTTCATCGAATCGTATTAACGTCTTAACCGTGTCAACTGCTCGTTCAGGGGTGAGACATATTTTCCATCTACCGCGCGAACCGCAGTTGAACCGCGCGACCGCATCTAATTTTAGCACGCGGTACGATTCAACGCGACATAGAAACCGCTTCGTGCACAACAGTTCCCCTCGCGAAGGAAATAGAAACGTTTAGGCGATTCTGATGGTTTTCGTTCAATCAACAACAGGAACACAAGTTATTGGCAAATTTCAGCACGATCGATCGTTAATTATTCTCTGCTTTCTTTCCTACCGTTTCCACGGCACCCAGTGTCCATTTTAACGCGATATTTTCACTCCGTTTTTGACAATTTTCGAAACCGGTTTGGAAAAACTCCAAAATTTTTTTTAGAAATTTGTTTAGAACTTTTAGAATCTCTCGTGCGCTATCTGTTGTCGTTTTCCAATAAAATAGCAACTTGCGATTTTGTTGTACCGTTTGTTTTGAAAAGAGAGAATCTCTTGTTATTATTTGCTATACTTTTGGAAGAGCTTTTACATTTTACCTGTCGTAGCAATTGCTCTTTATGGATATATTAATGTACGGGATAATTGAAATACACGTAAAATAATTCCATTAAGACAGCGTACTTTACTTTTTGCGTGTATTTCGTATTTGTGTGTAAAATGAAATTTTTGTTCGGTATCAGGTACGTGCAAAAATTAACGATGATGATTAATTACGAGCGGAAGAAGTGTCAAAGACATACCACATCATTAATATGCGTTTCATTAATCCCGAAAATTGAAACTTGATATTCGAGAAATTCGTTATTATGTATTTAACGTTTTAAGCTTGTTATATGCTTTCTACATATGACGTAAAGGATAGAATTTATGTCAAAATTATTAATTTCACTCGCTGTTTTAAACTAGAAAATTTATGATTGAAACATATAATTAGCAAAAAGTGTAATTAAGATGGAAGAGGAAATTGAAATGAAAAAAAAGTTTCTGATTGACAGTTGATAAATAACATACTTGTGCTAATGTGAACATAGTCATAATAATTCTCTTATGGTAACTTGACATTTTATTACCGTGTGGCGGCCTATGATTCCTCGACTACGAGTTTCGAAACACTCGACTGCGTGTGGCTGCGCGCCTAGCGTCGAGGTCCTGCCGATCGTCCGACGGTTTAAACAAAGCAAAGTGCGGCAACACCGCTAAGATGCAGGCACCGACAAGTCTAGCTGGTAGCTACGACATAAGCGTCTGGGGTAAGCAGTCGCTGCCATCAGCGCCCCCACTGATGAGTCTAGGCAGTGACTCCGAGACGAAACGCATTAATCGCCTTTCCTCTCTCTCTCTCTCTCTCCTTCCCAACTGCATCCAGGGTCTTTAATAAATACTTTACTGTTCTCCAAATTGATGACCACCGACGTGATTAGATGAGATCAAGACAGCTAAGATGGCAACACGAAGCAACACACGAGCCCACGCCAACGAAGGGATCAGGATCGACAGCGGAACCCAGACTAGTGCCCTTCTGGCCAGACCGGCCCGAGCCTATGGTTCCGCTACGCCGAAGAGAAGTAGTTCTTCGCGCGCAATATCACGGACGATCTAGTCACAAATACAGCTGTATCCTGAAGTGCCTTAGTATGCGGCAGATAGACGAAGTTGCAGACATCATCCAGCGCCCGCTCGAAACAGACAGGTATATGACGCGCTTAAGAACGCAATATTACGCCGCCTCACCGTGTCACAATCGCGGAAGATCCGGCGTCTTCTGGAGAAGTAACGCGCACTCACAGTGAGAAGTAACTCGCTCACCAAGCTCTAGCTTGTATAAGTAAAGCTTCCAAATAAAGAATTACAAAAGAAGAACTCAGTCTCGTCAACCAATCCTACTTCTCCAAAACCTTATTTATTCAGATATCAAGTAACACAACCTAACATAACATAAAAAGCTTAATTTCAAAAAAAGAAGCATGATAAATTTTTTTAATAGTTAATTCCGTGAAGTAAAACATGATATACGCAGAATAAAATTTTATCCCAATTATCAATTTGTACAATTTTATGTAATTCGTGAATATTTCGTTTATTTTGTATTTTTTTATGTTTCACTCATTTGGTAGATTCCGTTAACATCCAATAACAAGTTACAAATTACAATACATTCAACCTAATGGACGTATTTTTAACGCTTAATGCTTTGAGTGAAACATAATGAACATAATCATGAAATATTTTCCTTATATTTTTCATTACTCATTTTTTCCCTTGTATTTTTATACCTTTCGTTACTCGGGTTCGTACTTTTTAGTCTCTTAATGGAAATGACGAATAATACTTGCATCAAGTCTTTGTGCCAAACTCAGTTGACGGGCTACGTCCATCCCATATACTTTGCAATTCATTTTCTTTTTATTTATAAAAGTATTCAAAATTGTAGCGTTAAAACGGTCACCTCACATTACCACTGGCTGTTACTATTCCAACACTAAAATGTATAGTATTTTTCTAATTCTATCAAAACGATTCGCTTATGTTTAATTATCATTAACATTTTTTATTATAATTTTATTGTAATAAATATATTATTATTAATTAAATTATAATAATTAAAAAATATTATATTATACATAATATTTTTATTATAATAAATATATTATTATATGATATTTAATAAATTATCATAACTATCACTGCCAAGTATAATATATTTTATTTCGCTCTCTCGTTACTTCGCGAATCTATACCATCAGAAATAAAAGTCCACGTGTTTGTAGATAAATTTGATTAAAACTGCAATATTTTTGTTTCCCCTGTAAATTGAATAGTTCGAACCAGTGTATGTACTCATGCTTCAAAATAAATCGCGAGACATGGAAATATGTAGCTTTAGATAGCTCAGAGCTTCTCGAATACGTAAAAAAAAAAGAAAAAAGAAAAAAAAATTAAATCAATTCACCTAGACTTCGTCAAACTTGTAATATAAACACTCAGTCTAGACAGTAAACACAGTCTGCAAACGTACACTTTAAACATTACAATTTAGAAGAACATTACATTTGAATACTCTGCACTGTCGCTTCCAGCTCGCGAAGCAGCAAAGGATTAATCCTCTCGTCTGAGGAACGCTGCTTTAAAAGGCAAAAACTTTGCTCAAGGAACTATTCCCGCGGCTGCTGCGCGAGATTGAATTTCCATTGAAAAGCCTTGGCTGGCGCGGTGTGGTTTCACCTGATGCTTGCCGGATCCCTCCGTTAAACAGGAGGGGAATCTTCTGTGGCGGAAGAAGCGTGTCACGTCGGCCACTTAAACACCCGTCAAGGAACATGTTTAAAAAGTTGTGGTTCCTCTTTGCACCGGGATTCTTCGGGGTACGGTATGCACGTAAATACGTACGCGTACCCACCTGTGTAACGAAACGCGAGGAGAACCTCCTTTCTCTCGCGTTCACGAGAGACGTTCTTCGCCGCAAAACGATGGAAGGAACTTCAATGCAACGAATCTCGCTGCTAAGAGGAACATAATGGAATCCGCGACGCGTAAACCTATCTTAGCTGGTACGTACTATATACTCTACGCGTATGAGAAAGAGAGAGAGATAAGCTGTATCGTTGAGAGATGTCTCAACGTTGCGCGACGGACGAGTTGTCAGTCACAAAATCGATAATCAACCTTGCTCCTGTCGTAACAAAAGCGACCGTGCGTATGTGAGTTGAAATTAATCAAAAGTTCTTTCGGTAATCTTTTTAATAATTGCAATTAATGATTACAGTCCACGTTTAGTTGATACTCGCGAGTAACGATTGAATTTCGACGATTGAACATTTTTTAATCATCAGTTGCGATTGAAGATTCCATTAAAGATTCTTTCTTTCAATTTTAACCGTCGATTAACCCGATATTTTTTTTGTAGCAAAATTAGCCTTTTCTACGTGCCCTCTTGATTGCAGTCGAGACCTTTTGCAACAATGTGTAGAGAGATAAAGTCTCGTGGATAATGAAACAATAACGAAACGAAAGAAAGCGAAAATTTTTTATTATTGCTTGTTTATTTAAGAAATTTTGGAGAAGTTTAAAGTAACATGATATATGGAACACACACACACACACACACACACACACACACACACACACACACACACACACACACACACACACACACACACACACACACACACACACACACACATGTATATATATATATATATATACATCTTTCATCAACATAAAATATAAAGATATATATATGTGTGTATATTTATGTATGTATGTATATTTTATGTTGATGAAAGATACATAGAACGATATATATATAAAGGAATATGTTTTATTTCAATTAAATATCTTAACGTTGACGTGTTAGTACAATTTCAATTTAAATGAAATTATAATCAAAGTCGGTGCAATTAACAATTGATAATTGACGATTAAAGTTCGGTCGCCAATTTTTCAACGATTAATTTCCTTTCATGAACGATTAATAGTTAATTCGATTACCGATTTTCCGAAGATTAATTTTATTAATCGTAAACATTAATCGGTCGATCAAACTAAAAATTTTAATCGGTGTTTTAATTTATATGGTGTATATCTACATATTTATTCGCAATACAAGGTGCCATAATCGAAGTCGAACCAGAGGGTGATTTTTGATGTAAAGATAAGGTGGAAAGGAAAAAATATTTTTTTTAATTTAAGACTATAAATAAATAAATTGAATAAATTTAAGAATTTCGTTATCAACAAGATCAAGATTAAAAATTTCTCAAATATAGTTAGTTCCACATACGTTTGAAAATAAATGAAAAATTGTTTTCACAAATCGCTTTTTTTCCGAGAAAATCAAAATTGATATGAAAATTGATCGAATACACATCTATCGAAAGAAAAAATTCTTAACCGAGAAATAATCAATTTGGTAATTATAGTTATTTACTCTGGGAGCAAATAATCATTATGAATATGGCGTTCGATATGTTTGTAATGGTGCATCAGTAAAATGGCATTAAGTATAGGAAATACGTAGCAATAAATATATGAAGTAAGATTTTTAAAATGTGTGTGGTCACATGGATATGGAATTTTCAATTTACACGATGTCATAGAGGACTAAACACGTTCAATTACGTTTTCTATTTATCTTTGGATGTAAAACGACTTTCTCTCTGTTATTCACTTTTCTCCAATTTGGAATTCTTTCTTAAAAATGAGTCCCTAATAATGGGTTGAATAATTGGATTAAAAATTGATTTAAAAAAACCGAAAAATGTTATTCTTCCTTCTCGATTCATTCTTACATGCAGAACCACTTCTCAGCCGGAATTTTCATGATCACCTTGTATAGTACATACACTACCATGCATAAATAATTGAACACCCAGTGCAATTCCATTAAGAGATCGATATTTTTGTTACGTTATCAATGATTAATGAACGTTCTTCTACTTTCTACGTTTATTTTGCTGCGTTTTTCAGTTTTATATTCATTTCCAATGAATACCCAATGAATATTTTATAAAATCTATAAATCTTTTTAATCTGGTTAGAAACATTTAAAAATTTCAACAGTGAAAGTTGAGTCTACTACCGTATAATAATTATTACAATATTAGCTATTCTTTTCGTCATTATTTATTAACTGTAGATTAATAGGTTAACTGTCGCGCGAAACTTTCACGTTTTTTGTATGTAATTTCTTCAAGATATTATGTTACAATGGAATATAACGAAAGCATATATTCTATAATTATTTAAAATTATTTAAAATTCATTGTTAGTTCATCCCATTTTAATTATTCTAAAATTTAGAGTATTTTTTTGTTTTTAACAAAACGTCAAAATATAAAAAAATTAATTTTATTACTTTTAAATTAAATTTAAGTTTAAACGTGATTTTTGTCGTTATATTGTAAAAGTTATTTCTTTCAAATGTTGAAATAAATATGTAATAGAAAAATTTATTTTAGTGGAAAGTGATTTTTGGCCCGCCCTGTATTTCCAGAAATACATAGAAACAGACCGTCATCGGTGACCATCGATAATAACAACGTCTTAAGAATTTAAAGGATTTCACTTGAATTATATTTTATATTTAAAATTTATTAGTATCAAAATGAAAGGCAGTGCCTGTGTACATAGACAGAGAAGTTATCGTGTTTCGACTTCGTGTAAAAAAAAAAGAGACTTGGAAAAGGAGGAATGTGAGCAAGGCGGAAGCTGCATTCAGGTTATCCGAGTCGTGGACAGGATTAATTGCTTTCCGCAATTGTTTCGAACGATATAGTGCCTGGATGTTCCATTATCCGTGGCTTGATTGCCATGAATTCCTTTAGTAAGTTGCCGGTATGTCGATGTTTCCTTTCATCAACTCGTTCCACGTTCATAAGGAAACAGAGACGAGACAGATGAGAATAATTAGGATTTAATAATGAAAGAGATTTTTCCACGTGCCTCGTGACTCGTTACCGACAGAGCAACATTGCACTCGCCAGACCAAATAATTGAAAGTTTTCCTCTGTATCTCTATTTCATGTGCAACGATAATCGATATGTAATTAAGTTTTTACACTTTTCGTCTGCAGTAAAGAGCAATTTAAATATCACATGCTGTTACTAGATATTTATAAGTGGATCGGTGCATGAAACTTCAAGGAACTTCTTTTTTATTTATACTTTTACTTTTATCAACTCAAAACATGCGGACATTCGTGTAATTTTATATTCTTATGAGGTAAGTTGAGAAGATGGAACCTAGGTGGAAAATTAATTTATGTACTTTATAGATCATTTTATAGGTTTTTTAAGAAATATTTGCATCGTGTGCATTTCTCGATCTTCAAATACACGAAAATCTGCGATTTGATCATGATTTCGTTTGCAAGATATAAAATCCTCGCGACTAGTTGCAAAATTGTCCCCCTTCGCGAGCAATTTGTTGTGGACGAAAATTTTCAAGCTTAAAAAGAGATCTTGAAAGATTTTGAAAAAGGTCTGTTTCTTGCATTTCAGCTACTTAATGATAAAAGTTATGTTTACCTTACAAACTTTAGATTTCCTATTCTAGAAATATCGCGTCAATTTTGCGCTAGCAATTTTCGCGTCAATCCACCCCATAGCCAATGTTCATTGGTGGCTGATCAAATAAAAATTTCAGCTTGACATTAATCGTGCTACCTAGAGCTGCAGACTACAGTGTCAGTTCTTGTCACGTCATCTTTTGCTTATAACTGGCAGATGTTAGGAGCAATGCGCCCATCGCAAAGGGTAGTCTGATTAGCATAAATTTCGGTAAGCATCAAAGCATCTGGCCATCCAATAAATGTAAGGAATTTACTTTTATTGGATGGGTCAAGCCAAATTCACATTGCAACGTATGCAGATGTGTCTTAACGTTTGATCTACGTGCTACTTGTTTAGACGCATGTTCTAATGTTGGGTCCACGTGCTACAACACGTTCCAGTGTCGGCAGCTACTCGCGAGTAGCAATGTGGACTCGCCACGAGAGACTTTTTTCACATTGTCCGGTCTCGCTATCTGATTTTCGTTATCTGGTTGAAAACAAATTGTGGCTAATTATTTATTAGCCGGTAATCGGCTGATAATCGACGAACGTTCAGTTTCAATCGGACAGCGATCATGAACCTTATAATCGACTCAAACTCGGCACTTGACGCCTCTCGATTACTTTCTTTCGTCTGACGAACGAAGCTTATCGCGAATTAGCCACAACACTTGAAGACGTGAAGGATCGTCTCGTTGAAGCGCGTAAGGCTCGAGAAACACTTGAACTTATTGTCTTTGCAAATGTGTCGAATGGACAACATTTTGAGCACCTGAGATTACTATTTTGGTAATTGTTAGTTTTTTGATCTCACGTATCTTTAATAATTTTTTTTTGTAACACGTTTGATCGCCGAGCGCAAATCCACTGGACTTTTTGCGGAGCCACGAATTCGTGGGCATCCTATTGTTTTTATGCTTCTTTTTGATGTTTTTATTTTTTTATTCTTTTTGTTAAGTTTATAATACGCACGTGCTGTTCAGTTTAGAAGTTTTTACTCATTTTTCTTTTTGTTGCATCTCTTAAATATAGGCTGGAAATTTCGAAAATTTGCAAATCCCAATATGTTTCGCAATATATCACAAGTAACTATTATAGCATTGTGTATTTTTATGTAAATGCAATTCCGACTACTTCAAACTAATTTAAATATTGTCTATATTATTGTTATATCGTTATTCGATATTGTATTAAACTTGTTAATTTAAAAATGATTTACTATTAAACTCCTACTGAATATCATCGTTTAGAAGTAAATGGCTCACTCTGTATATTCGTATTAAATAGTGTATTTTCTGAAGATACAAATCAATGTGTGTGAAAATAATTTTTTTCATTTCGTCCGATATTTAATATTCTCCATTCTGTATAATATTTAATCACGCTAGATATATAGAAAATATTACAATTAACGTTTAATTAATAAATTACTAATATATTGATATACTGTATTCTATATTTGTTGTTTCATTATTAACGAAATTTCAGTTTTCATCCACCTATTTCATAGGATATTTTTTAATAATAGTTCGCAGTATTTCTTTTATGCTTCACTGTATGATATTAATCTATAGATAGAATCTATTGGAATGGTGATATTCATCAAACTCCGGCATTGAATTAAAATTCACGGGCACTAGGACGATTAAAAGGCTCTTCAATACCACTCGTAAAGCTTTATAAAGATCGAAGGTTCTGTTTTTTCTCTGCGGATACGCCGTCTTTTGCCGGCGTTTTTAGAATTTTTAATAAGAACACCGGGCTCCTTATAATGCGTCCGTTGAATTCAGCGTTTCCTCCAAAGCGATTGTTGTCGCGGTCGAGTTTGCGAAGAGCATCTTGCGTGTCGTTTAAGCGTGAAATAATTAAAAGTTGTTCAACGTGTACGTTATAATTTAACCTGAAGCATAAATAATATCTCTTTATTATTTTGCGTTATCAGTCGTCGCAAAATGTAGCGAACGCAGCATAAAAGCCGCGAGGAAAAAGTCGTAGTTTCTCGGCGTATTTATTCAAGAACGAGGCGAATGATCGTTGAAGGGCAGGCATTATTTTCTTAATTGGAAACCACACCGACAGTTGGTTTCACTTACTTGTTTCCAACGATGTAGAACGAAAGCGATAAAGGAACAAACTTTGTTACGAAATTCTCCAACTTCGAATCGAACAAGTTAATAAGGCGACCGCGTAAGTGGAATTGTGAAATTGATTCTGCGGGGATTCTTTTGTTTGGAAACATAGCCCTCGAGAGATGTCTGTATAAAATTTCGTATTAAAGTCGTAACAACGAATTTGTTGTGTCGCGAGCGCAACCAATTATTATTTGTACGAATCACAACGAATAATGAAGATTTTTCTCGATATTTTGAAAAATTTCAAAAGCTACTCTTTTGATTTGACTAAAATTTCATGGAACCATCGTAGATTGAATTGCGGATTTGGTGTGGAATTTTTTGTCCTGATTAAATCATTTATAGATTGAAAAGTTAATAGTGGAGCTTTCTAAGCGCGAACTTCCATTGTTCGAACAGAATATTTGATGGTTGCCTTTTCTTGCGTGTTCAATTGTTGCAAGAATAAGATACAAGGTTTTACTATAAAAACACGGAAGAGATTATACACGATAAATTAATGCTTCTTTCGTAAGCGACGAAGATGTAAATATAACTTTTCCACAAATTGAAAATGATAAAATCATCCGCAACACAAAGAATGTTCTTAATTATGTTAAAAAAAATTAGGACCTTCGACAAAATTGGAATTAATAATATATGAAATTTAATGTGAGAATAGAAAAATTCCATTAATCGAATACTTTTGTTTTCTTATTATTTTAATTATGGAAAAATTCTTGATCTGAAAAAGTTATTTTTTTTCTTAATTTTCCGCGACGAAAGTTACATTTGATTATCTGCTTTATTTTTATTAAACGATAACCAAGACACGCATAATTTAATTAGCGAAAAGAATATCTTTCAGAAATGCCTTTTGTTTCTAGATACATTCTTTTGAACGAAGTTTGTTTCGAGATTACGTTTCTTTTCACACGTCTACTACACTCTCTTTTTAAGTAAGCTAATTTGAGTTTTCACAAGATTATTTTGTGTATTCTTTGTTATAAGATAAAATACGAGATGGGATAATGGAAGAAAGAAACTCAGTTTCTGTGTCTCTTTAATTAATTCTGTTCTCTGCTCCTTAGAAACGGGACGTTGTCGCAGTAAATGATTTATGCCCTCGGCGCGTAATTTGTTTTAACGTTGTTTAATGTATTTTAATTAAGCTGTAAATTCAAAATGTTTCAAAAAATGTCAGCTATCCAAAACGGCTGCTAAGTACGATAATGGATGAAAAGTTTGGACATGATTATTCCTCTACACTTTTTATGTAATTTTATCGTTACAGAAATGTACAAATAATTCCTCTTCAACTGTTTGTTGCACTCGATTCTGTCTGTTGTTTATTAATTTTAAGAGTCTAAATGTCCAACTCTGAAGTTGGAAATTTTAATTTGTTAAGGCACAAAATAAAATCGATCACGACAGGAGAATTGAAGGACGTATCGCGAGAAGAAAGGTGGTTACCTGCAAAAGAAAATCAGAATCAACGTTAAAGGTACAAAATTCGATAAATAAAAATAAGTTTAGTAAATAAAAAAATTGAACGATATTTCGTATCTGAGACTTTTTGTTGGTCGTATGAAATGTCTATAAAAGAATAATAACGTATATTATCAATCATATGCATTTCTTTATAAGTGCATAAATCTGATTCTTAATTTTAGATATTTCTGAACGTTTGTTAAATTGCTTTGATCTCCTCGTGGTATTAGCGATTAGTGTATATACAACTTTTAATATTTGTGTTGCAAATTAATGTAACACTGCCACGTTGGAGTAGGATTTTCAGTTAAATAATTCACTATGTTTCGTTAAAGTATCTTTTTTGCTACTTGCGCAACTGAACTCCTATTCTCTTTTTTACTTCTTTAAAAAAAAGTTTCTCCAAGCTTATATCCAATCTCTCTGATCTGATCTGAATTTGATACCAACACAATTAGAATCTAAAGTAAAACTGAACCAATCACAATTGATCATTTTTTTTCTGAATTATCTCTACTGAAAACTCCAACACGTTGTGTAAAGAATAATAGAGTCGAGCTAATTCGATGCACTAGAACGTATAACCGCGCTTTTAAGCATCTTCAATCTGGGTTAACAAACCCTCTATTAAGAAATTATTCCAATTTTTCTACTTATTAGGTTGCTACGTATTCTGCTCCTCTCTTTACATGGACTTTCTCAACATCTCACGTTCCACTTTCGTATCGATCTTAAACTCGTTGTACAACCAATAAAAAATTCAAATGCTCTTCCAATTTCCAGTACAGCTGTTCGTTCTAGCTCTGCTGATTTTTCGCCTTTTCGGAGGATCTTCTTCTTGTGCCTTTTTCCGAACGACAGGCAAACAATTCAACCAACAATAACCAAACATCATTATCCTTCAACACAACCGGAAAGAATTCATGATTGGAGGTCCCCTCCGAGCCTCGTAAATCCAACAAATCTTTCCTCCATCGTAATCCAATCTTGCAACGAAACGCAGGGGAATGCAATGTACACGATCGTGCTATTTCCTTTCTGGTAAATGTAGTTTGTCCAAAGATTTTCGTACACAGTTTCAGCGATCTTGACGCTTTATCGACGACGCATATTTCACGTTAGATATCAGATCATAACAGCACCGAATGTAGGACAGTGAAGAAGAAAAAGTTGAAATTTTTTATGCTACTACTTTTAGTTATCTGTTTGTATGTAACTTGATTTATATAATAATAAAAATAGTATCTATCAAACTATGAATGTTTAATTTTAAGGTCGTAAATTTTACATAATAATAAACTAACTAAATTTTATATAATAATAAACTAACAATTGCATGCGATATACTGTAGTAAACTAACGTATCTACGAAACTAATATTTTCTTCATGATCTTAAATCTATTGAAAATTATTATTTATTTTTTACCTTTCTGAGAGAGTTGGGTTAAGGCATCTATAACTGACAGCTGAATTTATTAATACATAGGTACTTGAGAGAAATATTCATAGACACTTATTTACTATGAAAATGGAGAGAAAATATTCAAAAAATACAAAATTTAGAAAAAGAAATTTGCCGTTTAAAATTAACATTATTTATGGATCCGTCTTATATTCATTCATACTCAGTCTTAGAATTTTGATTCAGAATTATCTTCCTTGTCAGCTTGCTCTTTTTCAGAATCTTTATAAAGTGAATTTGTTTTTGACGAACCTGGTTTTTTCCCTTCTTTGTTTTAAGAAATCTTCTTTGAATATTAGTAGTTCATTAATATTTCATTTAGATAATAATAGGATCAATTGACGATACTAATATTGAACTTCCTTTGTCAATGATTATAAAAGTTCACAAGAAGGAACATACTTAATGGTACATTACTGAAATGATCATAACCAGACAAATGAAAATATAGTCTTTTGTTGCAGCAGTTTTTTCTGAAAATACTGTGGAGTTTCGTATTACACGTGCCTCAGATTCAGCATTATTTCTCTATTTGTTACTATATAAACATGTTTATTTCATATACAGTGACTGACAGTGCCATTTATACCATCTTTCCACGATTGAAAATTATGTTAATTTTCAATGGTTCGTATCTTTTAAACATTCTAACATATATCGTTATTTACTAATTAATTACATACAATGTTATGAAAGTGATTTTAGCGGAGGTAAGCCAGAAAATCGTGCAACGCTAATGCAACGAAAATTAGCGATTGGTCGATTCGGGTCACGTGATTCGCGAGGGGGCGTGAGCTAGACCTCGAGTAGGAGTGGCGTTGTCTGATACTGAGCGATCGCGCCTGTAATTTGTTTTCTATCGATTCGAATGTTTGCATATCGATAAAATTTTATGGCAAAAGAGTCGTCTTCATTTCCTCTGGGCCTTTCAGCGAGACGAATCGTACTGGGGTACAAGTCGTGCAGTTTTTTTCATCGTTGTACGTAACGTTATTTACTAATTAATTAAACTCAATTATTTTAACATACACTGTCATCAAATTTGCAATTGTCTAAAGTGATGAAAAGTGTACGAATATTTCTGTGACTCGTTGTAAACCACTAATGAGCGTTTCCCACAGATAACTAAGTTTCACTTGGAATAAACCAATTAAGGATGATGCCGATGAAGCATTAAATCTCGAAACACCGAAAATAAGCGAATAAAAATCGCGCCGACCGGCGCGAGACGATCGGCAACACGCGACGCGGAAAAACTCGCGTGCCTGTATCACGCGAAATTACTGGTTTTGCTTGGCCCGCCTCGCGTCTGAATGGAAGCTGACAGCACTTGGCGGCTAACGTGCACTCAACTACTTAATAATGTAACAGTCAACCAACCACTATGCGCCCATTATGCTTCTATGCACGTTGCGCAAGAAGCAAGAGGCAACACAGCGGACTGGCGGTCGTGATATAGGATTCGCATCCTGTATCGCGCTCTCGTTCATTGTGTCTGTGACCTGCGGGAAAACACGACGGATTCTCCAGCACATCCCCTGTTAGCTTCTTTGGCCGGTTCTTGCGCATGTTCTACTTGTTTTCGTTTAAGTCGACGAAGGGCCAAAACGTAGAGTGAGTTTGAGGGGGGGGAGGCTGTCGATGTTTGCTCCCATTTTCCCCAGTTACTTTTAATCCTCTGAGTAAATAGGTAGAAGCCCGTTGTTGTTGCACGCTCGAAAGTTACTCGCTGACAGTAGCTACCTATTAGTAGCGGCAGTTAGCAAGCAGTAGCAGTATTCGAGGCGTTCCTATTTTCTCCGCGCCGAGAAGTTCGTTTCATCTCGCGATCTTACGCTTCTTTCTCGTTTCGTCGCGAGGAAACAAGATGCCCTATATTCAACCCCTTCCCTCGAAGCTTCCAATTCTGCCAGGGGGGACCGTTCGCGTTCGTTCTCTGTCACCGAAATACCATCGACAGAGGTTGCTGGATGATTGATCCACTCTCGGGACTGATACCGTCCGAGTATTTTTTCGAACGGTAATTGTTGCTTTTTCAAAATGTCACGGCTGAATTGTCGAGGTTGTTGGAGGGGCAATTCACTGCAGCCTGTCTTGATGGTTCACGCTGTCTGTGTTGCAGATTAACACTCGTTGAAATGGGGTTAAGAACCAGTCTGTTTAGTCGAAAATAGTGTTGAGGCTATTTCTGAAACGATTGAGAGTTCTTTTGTAGCAAAGTCGAAAATTAGTCGTAGTCAATTCGATTCGATTTCCTTCTGAATTGCCAAAAACGAACTTCCGGTGCGTCGTCCATCACAGAATGAGAAGTTTATAGTGATATCCGAACGCCAGTATTTTTATGTAAATGTCATTCGAGGAGAGATTTAAAAAGTACAGAATTTCAAGAAGGTGATTCATTAAGTCTAATTGCAACATATGTCTCTTGTTTACGAAAATCACCAAGTATGAAGAAATTATTAAGTAGATTGAAAACGTGGAAGAAAATGCTACTCTTTAATCAATGGACAGTTTTAGAAAAATGTAGAAAAATTTTAAAAAAAATTGTGGATTACTTTGTCGTGTAAATTCCACTTTTTAATTAACGATTGTGAGTGCCTCTCAGACTTTGTATTTTTAAATTTAAACATTTGGACGTATATGTATGTAACAAAGCGCAAATGCGTGCGTATGTATTTTAATTTATACATTTTTAAATTTTAGTTTTATAATAAAATAAAATTGCAGGTTTGTGCAATTTTTCTTCATAAGTTTTTGAAAAATGTACTCATTCATACACATAAATTGTTTTTTTTTTAACAATTGTGGAACACACACATTGTTATCACCAGAAATTACTCAAATCTGGTAAAAAGGACTAAATACACGTGAATTATCCGATATGAACGTGTCAATATACGAGTTTTTTTGTTTCAATTTTATATTCAGAAAGTCACTAAATTTTGCTCTAATGAGACAAGAATAAAAATCTATAAGAAAATTAATGATTTATACTATATGTGTAAAGCCAAGTATTTACATGGACGTGATCTCTGTAGTTAAATAGTAGAATATTCAAAAGTGACAAATGAGATTTTTACGATAATTAAACGAAAAGTTTATAGAAATTGTAAAATTGTTTGACATTACACAATAACCTAATGAGAATGTGTGCTGATAACCTACAAAGAGGATGATTGTTCATTCTACGCACTATTGCAGCATCGTTGGATTAGTATTGATCTGTGAATATTTTAGAAAATTAATTGCGTCTTACACTTTAGGTAAATTAGCTTCTTTTGAGTACACGTTGAGTCCAATTACATTTTAATTTTCAACAAGTAATTTACTGTTTGTCCTTCAAATTAACTCGTCAAATAAATTTCTACCAAGTTAATAACTTCTCGCGTGCGCTATCCCCGTTTGAAACACGAACGTCTTTCTAGCTAGTATCAAAGTATTTACATAATATTAATTTGGCGTGTGACGGAAAAGAAAGGAACGAAAGAGTGCGTTCGCCCCTTTTTCGTTTCACGTATTGTCGCTTTTTTTTTTTGTTATTCCTTGATTTCTATTAACTTTTTATTTGAAACAATCTAATAATTTTGTTCCGAACGACGTAATACGAAATTTTTATAATTAATTCAAAATGGAGTTGCTTGAGTTGATTGTTATGCGTGAGTTGTAAATCTATGTGGCTTTGACAGCATGATAAGAATAAGCCAAGCGTGTAAAACGAAACTTTTTTTTGAGATTTTATCGTTATAGCGTTATGAATCAAAAAGTTGTTAAATTTAATTTTTCCTGCAAGTTTTATGTTCTACCATTTGGTATCTTATTTGCATAGAAACTGTTCGAAATAACTTCTGCTCAAAAACTTATACGTTAAGATTCCAAAACTTGTTCGTTTTTTCAAATAATATTTTACTCATAATACAACAT
>KQ435696.1:368509-384221 GCA_001276565.1 Melipona quadrifasciata | reverse complement strand
TGTGTAATTTTCTCACAGTATAGTATTATACGATATAATATTTTTAGTCATAATATTATTTATAGACAAAATTGTTAATATTCTTGCTTCTCAGAAGAATGTATGAAAAAGTTTATTTCGTTCGAGAATGAGAGCTGATCTAAATCTTAGTATTTTTGTCTTGTCACTTATGTGGTATTTATAGTAAAAATTCAGTAGATTTAAGTCCATATCCAATTTATTTCAAAGATTCATCTCACATTAATTGCCATTGATACACTTGATTTTATTCATTCACCGAAGAAAGAATTAAATTTGATTATCATTGGTTTTCATTTCGAGCTGTTGAATTTAATTTAATACGACGATGTATAAATAAAATACATATAATTGTGAAAAAAACTGACTTGTACCCCAGTACGATTCGTCTCACTGAAAGGCCCAGAAGCAACTGTTCTGACGACTTTTTTGCCATAAAATTTTATTGATATGCAAACATTCAAATCGATACAAAACAAATTACAGGCGCGATCGCTCAGTACCACACAACGCCACTCTTACACGAGGTCTATTCCACGCCCCCTCACGAATCACGTGACTCAAATCAACCAATCGCTAATTTTCGTTGCATTAGCGTTGCACCTGAAGAGGCCCGATTTTCTGGGTTACCCCCGCTAAAATCACTTGTTACGGATATTTAATTTTTTTTTTTCAAATTACACAAAGATATTCGTCGATAGTAATTTTTGTAATTTACTAAATAGTTTTGTATTTTCACGATTGTAGGTTCATCGCATTGGAAAAGTTACTTAATGCATTTCATCAAATTGTTACTTCCAAACAGAAAAGAAAACGCTCACTCGCGATTTTTGCCCCCGAAAGAATCAATACTAGAATAGAATATTGAATCGCAGTTTTCCATGCAGTTGCGACTACAGCGAAACAATTGTAACTCGTTTGGATTTCTGTATTCGAGACAATTAAATAGGAATTTACATATTAAAAAGGTGTTTGTGGCCTGCGAATATTGTTTCAATTCGTTCGAACTCTTACTGTTCTTTTCCGCGTTAGTATCGTCGTTTTCTCGACTGAATTATTCCTCGAATTGGTTTGGAACGAATATCTTCGATTTATGCGCGAGATTTCAACGAGGGCGATGCTGTTTCATAAATGGAGAAATCGTTAGTGAAGATTCGCGTGACGTTAGTGAAGACTCGTCGACTGTTCGCCTCGTAATTAAAGCACAAATTTAATCAAAACGAATAACTAACATAAACAGTTCCTTTGGTTTCGTCAGCACTGATCAATTTTTTAATAAATTTCCTACTGTCCTTGTACCTTTATGCTAACAAACTGTACTACGAACTTGTATTTCTCCATTTTGACGATTGATGATCATAAAGTGTCGAAATGAAATGACACTAAATGTAATCTTTAATGTAATCTTTTTATAAACGGTTGTATTTTCAACACTTTAGAAAATATACGATTCTTTTGTATATATATATATTTCTTAAGTGTACTTATAATTTATAATTTATAATTTGTGTAAATTGATATACAGTGAAAAAAAATATTTACACTTACGTATATTTCAACTAATTGTTTGGAACAAAAATATATTCATGATTTCATTTTCGAGAAGACAATTAATTATTGCAGTGAAATGTCGTCAAAAGCCTTTTCTACATTTGTACGTATACCTTTAATTATAAAAAACGGAAGGAAAATAAACGTAGACGTGATGTATTTTTTTCAAAGTACGTTTTGTCTTGATGTTGTTAATTGTTTGTTTTATACTATTTTTTAATTAAAATCGGACATCATAATTTACTTTACACTTTTGGAAAATACGCCAAACTTGACTTTAAAATCCGCAAATCACGGAATAACCTGCGCGATAAATAAAGTATTTATTATTACTAACGATCGAATTTACTAAACGCTCTTTTCGTTTGTCAACTAATTTTTTTGCGCAGGCATTTTAACGTGTAAAAAATTGGAATATAGTATAAGACATTTCATTTGTTACGAAATAAGGAATAAAAATATAATGATTGGATATTGACAATAAAGAAAGAAAGGTATATCTACACGAAAATAGTGATGACATCTTGGTAACGTATTAAATATTTTAAATAAAGAAAAATTTCATAAGCCCGCACAATCAAAAAATATACAAGTACCAATATATTAGCTATATCAAGTATATTAATGCTGACTATTTAAGTATAAAGCGCGTGTTTACTACAAAAGTTTACTACAGGAGTAAAGTAAAGTAAAATCAACACGTATTCGCGATAAACAGGCAACTGTACGCGGCAAAATGCCGAAGACAATCAGTAAATTCTATCCGAAATGAAATAAAGAAGCCCATAAAATTAGCGTCAGTGTGTAACCCAAAATTTGGGTCAAAATCAGCGTTGCTTCAGACAGAATTGACATGGTATCGATGCCAATAAAAATTTGACGGGTATGGAGGAGAGCGCATCTTCGGATATCTTGGAACAGTCCCGCAGCGATCATTCTAACGAGCAACATTCGTTACGGTGAATGGATCTGGTCCGCTACGTGTTTCGAACGATAAACTTTACGACCGAAATAATAAAATTTTCTCGTATACGGCGATCGGTTATACCGACGCGGTGAATGGACGAAAGGATGTATTCTTAAGGAAGTAGCAACGCGATCGTGTAAGAATGGCGCGAGATGATCCGTTGAAAATAATTGAAAGGAAGTAGAGAAACGGACTGTTACACGTGATTTATGATTCTGCAATGGAAAAGATTCTTTGTACGAAGCTGCGTGAAGAATGAATCGCTCGCTTCAAATTTATACGCTTCGAGCATGATTCTTGTATTCCGAGTTTCTTAGAGAACGCGATCTTTTGTATACGTATCCGTAGATCCTGCGGATCTCAGCCGTAATTACGAAGCATTGTGATAATTGTTTTTGGAAGAAATTTCTATTGAATTAAAGTTTCTAGTTTCTGTTAAATTAAATTTAATTGAAAATTTTGAAAATTTTTGTATTTCAATTTTTGTATTTCATCTAGCACATTTTTTTGTACTTTTCAGGTTCCTTTTCCTAAACAGGACGCATCTTCAACTCATGTTTTATCATGATGATACAAATGTTTCAATTTCTCTAAATTTCATGAAACTGTTTCACGGAATCATCACAATCGAGAAAATATTAAGCGAATTTCTTGGAATTGCCTTTTATAATTTCGACATTAAAAGATAAGAGTTGATTAAAAACAATTGGTAATGAAATGTTGACCCTTAATTAATCACTAAAGTATTTTTCGAGTTCAAGTCATTCCAATAATTTCATAATCATTTTTGTAAGTTTAAGCTCAACATGTATGTGCCACGTGTAATTACTTTTCGTATTTTTACGATTGCTAGATTATATGTACGTAACGCCAGTAACGTTAAAGTGAATTCGAAATAACAAAGTAAAATATACAGTTAAAAGTGCAAAGTTTGACTCCAAATTTAATAATGGTCAAAACGAAGTTTATTCAAAAGTGCGATTGAATTCTGTCCATTCAATAAAATCGAATGTCATTGTTTGTATTACAACACGAATCTCGGATAAAAATAAAATTTTCAACAGCCGTGGCGCCCCGATTTGCATCTAGTCTTTCATAAACAGAAACTAAGTGGAAAATATTTTTCGCAAAACAAACTTTACCACTCTTCCTTCTTCCGTCATTATTAATTAACTGTTTGATGGCGAATTTCCCTCAAATGAGCCTCTGGATAGAATTAATAGTTTATTCGATTACCGGCCGGTTTGTCTAATATTCAATGATGAATAAACACGGGTGTACCCGCGTGTTTAATTTTCCAACGTTCCTCGGCTACCTTTTTCCCTTGATAGTCGTACACCGGCCGGGAAATTATAAAGCCCGCTTGAAATTTTCATTCGGCGCAGCTGCGCCATTTTTTATTACGGCCGAAATTTAAATGCGTTTATGTCGAGTCAACAGAACGCGGGGGGCAAGCATTTTCCATCGTCGTTTCTACGAAAATCTCGTCGTAAAAGCTTGCCGGCTCGTGTTTTTTCCCTCTGAATTAACATATCACCCAATCGATATCCATTCCATTCCGTGCTTTACAGCACCGCCTCTCCTCGCGTCTTCTCTCTGTACGTGACGTGTACACGACACCAGAGGGGGGGTGTAACAACGAAAAGAAAAAAAAAAAAAAGAACGAAAATATATCGAAAACACTTTGTGCTGGAAGAGCATCGACATATCCCCGGGAGGGGGAGGAGGACAGGGGTTTGGGGTCGACGGCGATTTAATTGCGTTCCATTAAGCGTGTACGATCCTCGCGCTCTTAAAAAGAGTAATAAACGTCATTGTTGATTGACGCGGACGAATCGTCGACGACACTGTCGTGTCACGTGTCGGACGGTTGTTTCGTCGCGCGTGTGTATCGGTATCGCGAATTGTTTCTCTCGAAACCTATTTTTTTATTTTTTTTTTTTTTTGTTTCCTCCCCTCGTGCGACACACGCACCCGCGTGTATGTTGTTCGTTGTTGAGGTAGCAGGGTGAAGTGCGAACAAGGAGAGGGGAAAAATGCGTCGAACCTGGCCAGAAGCAGGGAAAATAAAGCACGTGTGAACGGTACGCGTAGCATAAAATTCGCAACCGCGTATGGCGAATGTAAATCGCGGAGGATTGGGACGCGCATGAATTTAACCGGGCAGCATGTAAATTTTGAGAGGCGCGCAGCAGCGATCGCTCGCATTGGGAGCGGCCGAGGGGAAGGGTGCAAAGTGAACCGGGTGCATGTAAATTTTATTGCAATCAGCTATTGTAAACAGGATTACCGGCGGTGCAACGCGAAAACTATTTGTCCCCTGTCTGGCTAGTCGCGGGCTCTACGAAACTTGCCCGATCCTCGCGTTACTTTCACCGAGCTAAACCCTCCCCCTCCGATTGCTTCGTTCCAGCTTTCGCCTCGATTTCGGCTGTAATCTTGCTCCTCGTTCGCCAAATCGAGGGAGCGTAATACTTTCACCGAGCGACGACTGGAACCCGTGAATAAAACACCGTGCTTCCTCAACGCGATTAATATTGGGTTGGCCGGTAAGTCCTTCGCGGTTTTTTCCCCCAAGTACATGATACAAAAGTTTCTCATATCAACCGCTTGCGCTGGCGACTGATTGCGGACCATAACGAGCGACCGTAACTGTATATAATAATTCGTCGCTTTCTTTTTGGACTCGTCGGTGTGATATCGCTGGATAGGAATTACTGACAAGTAATAAATTTATTATTTGTTTTGTTTATTTTGTTTTACTTAAATATTGTTAAAACTGAGAAAATATTACAATTTTGGAACACAAAATTCTCGACGTGCGTAACGTCATTTCAGCGCAAGAGGTTAAACAGCAACTTTATTCGACGTATCGCATCGTTCGATCATTTTGATCCATTACTCTTCGCCGTCTTTCTGCCAGCTTCGAAATTTCGTGCTCGGAAAAGTCTAAGTCTTTTGCGGCAGAAAAGTGATTCAGATTTTTCCTGTTAAAGAATTCCCAACAGAGCGAAATAAGTGAAAGTCTAATAGTGCAAGAATGTGGTAACACGTCCCATCCTAGTTGCAACAATTTCTGACGAGTTTCTAACGATGGTATGGCAGATGTCGTAACGAAAGACAACTCCTTGGCGACTGACTAATTTCTCAACAGTTTTTTATAAATAGTGTTACTTGATTCGTCCAGTTGTCAATAGTACACACTCGAATTAATCGTTTCATTCCTTGGAAGCAGTTCAAAACCAATTTGCCACAATTATTTGATAAAGTAAGCTTGAAATGTTCTTCCTTCGGGATTGAAAAGAAATTACATTTTGCAACGTCTATAACAAGTTGTTGGAAAAAACCGTACAGACTTATTGGTCAATCTAGTAGTACGGTGTCTCGAAAAAACTATAGAAGTATTGATGAAACATTGTCGATATTTTAAACTGTTTAAACGTCGTGATACGAAATCAGTGCACGACAATCTAGTTGGCTTCGTTTCAAAGCGTGAGATCTCTGTTTTACCGAGTTTGAGTTCTCTTTTCTTTCTTTTCCCAAAAATTGTTTTTACATCGTACAGCAGATGGAAAAGCAAGGATATTGTTATTGTCGAAAACTCTAGCCTTCAAAATCACTGAAACATCTTTGTTTCTTCACGGCTAGATCTACCATAATCTCGAAGTCTTCCCATTACGTCGACCTCTTAAAACTTGCTGTTTTAAAGTCTAAAATTCAAAAAATCGTAACATCTTGTCATTTAACCCTAACGTTCAAAATTCCATGAAATGGCGAAGAAAAGTCGTACAGCAATTTTCGAGAAGTGTTTTGCAAAGAAGAGAGTTTGTTCTTCAAGGCAGTGATAGATTTAATCATGGTATTTTTTAATGCTTTTAGAGGCATAGATGATGTAAAAATATCTTTGAAAAAGTTAACGCAGGACTGTCAAAGTGGAGGTTTCATGCTTTGAAATGAGACCATCTGGATTGTTACACGATTTCTTTCTATGAAATTATAACAGTTTTTTATCTATCTCTGTATATAAAATGTTGCAATATTTTCAAAATGTGGACATGTATCTTTCTAAGTTATACGATGATTAAAATTTACTTTTTCGATGTGTAACGTTTCACGATAATCTATTAAATTTAATTGAAAAGATTAATTTCGAAATATTTTAATTGAAGAAATTTTAAATAAAAGTATTCTATATAGACAAAGGTTCACCAGTATGAAAAATAATAGAATCATAATAGAATAGAAAATTTTATTTTCACTTTTGCAAGAGATATTTAAGATGCTTCAATAGATTCAGCGTCCAAACGTGTGCAAATTAAATTCACAATTTTTGAACGTGTCATTGTTGTACTTCAATAATGCAGACGAAATCTAACGATTTTTTAATGTTGGACGTTGTCAATTCAATTTTACCTGATTAATAATGAAATTAACCGTGACATTAGATGATTCCAAGATGGTGCAATTTCGAGGAAAACAATGATGGGATTGCGTAAATTGTTTCTTGGACAGTTAGTTTCGCGATATAGCTTGTTCTTTATCTCCTTCGTTCGCTTGATTTTGAACTTTTTGTAATTACTGACCTGCTGTGTTCTTTCAATTATTTTCGAGCTATTTATAGTTCTCTAAAATTAAAAAAACCCGTAATTTAAACGAAACGCGAAGAAGTTCTTACTAGTATGTATTATTCTTTGATTAAGTTCTACTTTAAACTTTTGAGAAAATTATAAATTCTTCTTGCTTTCTAAACTGGTGGAAGATTAAGATATAAAAATTCGAAGATTATAGCAGGATTAAGAACAAAGTGTATATACTCTTTAATTTGTCGATATTCAAGTTTTAGGTTAGGTTTGCGCTGGCAACTGGTTCGCGGACCATAAAGAGTGACCGAACCGTACACAATAATTCGTCGCTTTCTTCTTCTTTTGAACTCGGTATGATATCATTGGCTAGAAATTATTAAGAAGCAATCATTTGTTTTGCCTGAGTTACAAAGATTAAGATCGTCTTGCCTAAGTTACAAAGATTGAGATAATCGATAAACAACGATTAAGAAACGAAATTGTACTGACTCCTGACGAAATGACTGGAACGGAAATGTAGTAAAAAATATCTCGTCAGAATCATTTTCAAAAAAAGAGAAATGAGAAAACGAAACGGTAGCACGTTTGTTTTGATGTAAAAACCACATATTAAAAGATCACAAACTTGAAACTCCATTGTGTTTCAAAAATTGCCCATCCCGTGCATCCTTTGTCGCGGTCGAGGAAATTAATCGGCATAAAAAAAACCTCGCGCAACGTCAAAAACCGTTCATACAAAAATTCCCCCGCAACAGCCTTTATGCGCCGCATTCGGCCGCTTTAAACCGAATATCACAGACGCGGCTCGATCGATATGAAAACATTAAATACACGCGCGGTTGATATCGTAAGTTCCGCCTATCTTTCGCCAACGCCGCGTGAATTTTTGCTCATCGCGCGGCACTGTTTTCAATTTCAATCCATCGCGCGAAAATACTTCGATTTCCGTTATATTTTAATTACCAATTGTCGGGCGCGGATCGGCGGTTGAACACACCGCGGAAAGCTGGATAAGATCAGCAGCGTCGATTTCAAACCAGCGATTTCGAAAATCTGTCGGCCAGCCGGCTATAAATTCGAGATACTTGCGTATAAATCGTTTTAGAGCTGTCGGGCGCGCGCGAATTTTATTACAATCGCGATCCATTGGACGCGCCCCCTTCTGCTCCAACTTTTTTTTCATCCCCCTCTCGTCCGAGGGACAGCAAACGAAGGAGAGAAGGAGCACGCTGCCGCCGGCCAGGGGGCAATCGATGAAATCCTATTACGTTTAAAATTCACGAACGTTTAACCACCCCTGCTGCGCGCAATTTGCATATCTGCCTTAACGGCCATCTTTCGGTCCCTCGGAATTGCAATAAGTGCACGATAGTTGCACCGCAGTGGCCGTCTGTTAAGTTGCTACGGTAACCTAAGAATAACGGGTTAAGCGGGATGTCTTTTTGTTTTTTTTTCTTTTTTCTTTTTTTTTTTTGTTTCTTTTGGGCCAGGGAATTTTTACGGTCGACTTATCCGTTCTTGGAAATGAAATCCCTTTCTTGCCATCGAATTTGCCACAAACGCGCAAAACATAACGCGGCGAGGAGTTAATTAATCTGATAATCTCTGATTCTGGATCAAATGTTTTTGAACGATTCGATCTAACGTCGAGTTGAATGTTGGATCGTTGCGGACGAGTTCGAATTCCTAATGAAGTAGTTTCGAAAATGGTTTATGGCTTTCTTGAAAGTAAGATTGACTCTCAGCTGCTTGAGGTTGGGTTACTTAATTCTTAAATTTTTTTTATTTCATTGAGGTTTATTACCAGTCTCCGTCGCAAAGAATATAAAACAGAATACACGAAATGAAATACTTTAGATTTGATTGAACTTTCGATATTAGGCTTAAATTACAAGAACTGAAGAAATCGCAACATTTTCGCCTAATTTTCAGAAAAGTTCAGTTCAAATTGGTGAGAAAAATCGTGGAGGTTTCAATCTTCAAATCTACTGTAAATTCAGCTGTAAAAAATATTCTTCAATGTTTTTACGTGATACGACAATTTATAATATACACGTAAATACATTCTCGAGAAGAAAAGTATCTTCATTTTGCCACCTGCTGTATAAAAATATTTTAGAATTAAGAAATTAAGAAATATACTTACGTATATTTTGATTATGACATATGCATATTTTGATGCAATGTAATAATAATCGGTCTTTATCGATAATTTTTACACGTTTGTTCTTTTTCTTAAAGTTTTTCCCTGGTGTGAAAATGGTAGATTGTTGCAAGTAAGCAACTAATTTACTTTGTCAAGAAGTTTAGAAGTGTGATTAGAAGTTTCAAGTTTTATGATAAAAGCACGCGATGTTCATTCATGATTCATTTTCACAGATAATCAAACTTTCTATTAGATTGTTGCACATAAAATTTCACAAGCGTGTAAAATTATCCAAATTTCACAACCATAATAAAAACACTATGAAGTAATATTTATTAGATGTTGATTTGAGACACGTTGAAATCAACGTGATCGGTTTTGCTAATTGTTTCTTTATAAAAATGTAGATTATTTGCAATACATTTTTTATAAAATTTACAACTAATGAAATAAAAATTGAAACTTTGTCGTAATGAGATGAAAGCTGCTCAGTACAAGTTCTCAAAAAGTCACATTAAAATACAGACAATCTGCCAGTCACGCGAAAAGTAGATTAAAAAATTATCAACGATAATCGATTAAAGAAAGATATTAATTGCAGTAATTATAGAATAATTTTATAATGGACGAACGTATCGAATGTATCGAGATTTGATCGTTCTCAAGAAAGCTACAGATTTCACAAGCTATTTCATCTGCGATGTTATAACAAAACAGTTGTTCATTCAACTAGCTTCAAACTCGAATCCAATAAATATTATTCATAAATTTCTAGTTTGTCGGTTTTTATCAATTTTGGTTATTTTGGCTACACTTCTTCTTTCTCTTCGTTTTATTCCGAATCGCTCCATATTGAAAAATACGAAATCTAGCATTTCTTTCGATTTATGTTTTATTAACAAAACTAGAAATTTATCATATTATTTAACGATGCGTTTGGTTACGAATGATCTTGGAATGAAATCGATCATTTTTTCGCAATCTATTGACCAATGACAATGAAAAATTATCGATACTTTAAACTGATACACCTTCGTAAAAAAATCGTATAACGATCTATTTGGTCTCATTTCAAAGCATGAAACCTTTACTTTAAAAATATTGCGTCTTGTTTTTGAAAATTATTGTACATCATGTGGCGAGTGGGAAAGTGAGGATACTTTTTTCCCGAAAGTTACGAAAATTCAAATTTACGTTAAAACATAAAAAAATTTTGCCTATGGTCTTGAAGATACAAACTTGTTCTTTACAACAATCACTTGAAACTCGTATAATTTTTTTTTTTTTTTTTTTACTAATTTATCGGATTTTGAACATTGGGATTAAATAATGAAATGTTAGGAATTCTTGAATGTTCAATGAAACGGTGAAAAGAACGTCGTACAACGAGGCTTCAGAGATTGTTGCTAAGGAAGAACTTTAATCTTCAAATGCTGGATCTGGTTACGAAATTTTTTAATATTTTCACACATGCCTGACACATCGCAATATTGTAAAGTCGTCTTCGAAGAAAACGAACTAGAAGCAGATGACTTTTTCTCACAAAGTGACATCGATTGAAATTATCGACAATTTTATTACTGAAAGTGTTTTAGCGAGAACCAGCATAATCCAGAAAATCGGGCCTGTTCAGGTGCAACGCTAATGCAACGAAAATTAGCGGTTGGTTGATTTGGGTCACGTGATTCGCGAGGAGGCGTGGGGTAGACCTCGAGTAGAAGTGGCGTTGTCTGGTACTGAGCAATCGCGCCTATAATTTGTCATCATTTCTTAGTCAGAACAGTTGCTTCCCTTTCAGCGAGACGAATCGTACTGTACGAGTCGTGCAGTTTTTTCATTCTCGTTTGTGTTCTCTCCACCGTACAAACACAAGAATTGTTCGATAGGTATTACTCGAGCGACAGTTGCAACTGTCTCGCTTATTTATCCATGGGTTAACATTTGTGCACACGCTGCTGGAACGACAATCGCATAATCCTACGTTTCGTGCATTATCCGGGCCTCTTTTCACTCGGCATATATCCACGTAATTAAAATTTACTTTGAACGGGGCCGAGACTTTTTCTGCGAGAGCTGTTCGCCGCAGAGTCGAGCGCTCTTCGTACACTTTCGTTTCTTTCGGCGGAGAGGTGCGGCGCATTAGCTCGTTAACTCGTCCTTAATTCGCGATTTCAAGCGGATCGCTCGCTGGCCGGGAAGGAAACGATTATACAGTCATCAAAGCGAGGTGGAATTCTTACATTGGCGCTGGCCAACCGAAGGGAAAGAACAAACGGACGAGAGAAAGAGCTAATTTTCCACGCGGAAACGCGCGGAATAGCGAGGAGTCACGAGAGCCAGTCACAATTGGCGGAATTTCGATGTTTCGCGGAAATTAGGTTGACCCCGGGTTAACAGTTCTTGATTGCCTTCGATCGGCTAAATATTTGTCGCATCCGCGCGTCATTCGGTGCTCGAATGTGAATTTAGTACGTCTGTTGCGTTCGTCTTCCCGTGCGCTCTCGCGATAGAATGCTGCGGAAAAGAAGGAAAACATAAATAAATAAGAACGGAAGAAAAAGCCGCAGGAAATTAAGGACAAAGGAGAAATTCCAGTTTTCTCCTTGCTAGAGGAAATCACGGAATGAAAGGAAGTCGGAGGCACAATGGAGTGAACGCGGAGAGAAGGCGTATCGCAGCGTCGAAATTCGTGTACGGTCGCGTTTCCCCTTCTTCTTCTTCTTCTTCTTCTTTTTCTTCTTTTTCTTCTTCTTCCTTTTTTTTATCTCCCCTTTCGGAAAAGTCGCGGAATCTTTTAGTTCTGGCAACATCAAGGGGGCGGAGACAGCATTTATACGCGTAGACAGCAAGGTTCGCCCGTTCAAAGCGCAATAAGGCAAGCGAACCATGTAATCGACTATCTGGCAGTAAATCCTCTGTGGCGAATGTACACGGTCGGGTCTCTGTGCTCTCGGTATCGAGCCTCGGTTACCGCCGAATTCCGACTCTGTTATACTCCTCTCTCTCTCTGTTATGCCCGGCGATTACCAGCCATGCTGTCATCGCGTATGCTGCCGGCTTGATTCACGTTCGAAACATTTTCGAGCGATGCGGTTCTTAACCGAGCCGCGGTGAAACCGTCGGGAATCGTGGAAAAATCTGTCCCCCGTCTGCTCAAAGAGCTTCTTTGTCGTACGAATCGGACGCACGTACGGTTTTTTTCTTCGCTTTCAAGCGTAAGTGAATAAATCTGCGGCGAGCGGGCAAAGGTATACAACGCACCACAAGTCGGAATTGTTGCTGGTCCCGCAGATGAGGCGCTCGCGACGCTTAAATTGATGTGCAACGTAAGATTAGTTGTTAGATTTTGCACGCGATAGTTGATGACGTGCAGTGGCTCGCAAAATTATTCGAAAATTCCTTGCGCGTGTTATTTTGAAATTTCATTAACTTTTTCTTGTACAGTCAGAAACGACAACTTTGTTACAATTTGAAACCAGTCTGACTTCAAATTTTAATTGTAACGTATTATCTCGGTGATTATCTATAAGATATTTATTGCAAACATAAGTTTTAGATGAGTAATAGCTATCTCGAGTATTAAAAAGTATTAACTCCACTGAATGTTTAAGATACTTTTGTGGCTTTGCTCGTACTAAATATTTTGTGCTATTTTATGTATGTTCTTTTTCAAAATTTTTCAAAATTTAAACAACATAATCATGATAGTTGAACGTCGTGATAATATTAATGACAATTTTTTAGTGTTTCACACAATGCAATTAACAAATGTCCACGAAGGATGTCGATAGAATATCTTTTCATATTATTTGAAACAAAATTTGACTCGCACTATTTCCAAAAAAGAATGTTCCATAATCTACCAATTCGAAATATGTTAAAATACATTAATCTCTCAGTAAAAGAATCTTTTCACTGAACTATAGATTACACTTTCAATTTTTTTAGAAAAGAAGAAACTGCAAAGAACTGGTTATTTGACTGTACATGTATATCGATATTTTGCATTTACGATTTTGTGTAAACCTGTTTTTTTCCTTGGTTTTGTAAACTGGCTACTAGATATTGCTTGTCCAACATTCTTCAACGTAGTGTTGAAAAACAAGAAGGTTTTGTCGGAGCAACAGCACCAACTGTTGTCAAACGTGTTTTGGTGGTCATCTGAAATTTGATTCGCTATTGCATCCGTTGGACTTCGTGTGTTTATTGCTGCTACGTGTTTGGTTACGAAGACAGAGATGATTCTAGAATAGAAAGCAATTGACACGTTGATTAAATAATAACATTCACACTGTTATTTTTCCAGCACTTGATAACTTGTCTTGAATAATTAATTAAAAATGTTACCAGTTTCTAACAATCCCGCAATAAATTGACAGAAATATTATTTATTCTTCAGAAGACGATAAACATCTAAAGAACGCTTACTTAGATATTGTAGTCGAAAAACATAGAAAATGTCGTATCTTTCGTGCATCGAAATCGAATTTTGTTGAAAATTTCAAACTGTTTCGAATTTCTAACCTGAGAGAGTGGACTCCGATTAGATTCCTCTTTCTACGGGAAAAATTTATTTTTGCTTTCCACCGTGATTTTAGTTTTATTTTATTTAGTCTTTCGTAATTACTGCAGTTACATCAAGGAAGAAAAACACGACAAACGTGACAAAATGAGCAACACGCCAAATTGAAGAAACTTCAAAGAAGAATTTTCTACACGCTGCACATCTTGCATTAACTTTGTTACACGGCTGCTGTAGCCGAAGCATCGCGTTTTCCTCTGTACATAAAATTATTAAGTTTAGGTAAGCAAATATTTTGATAAATACCGGTCTGTGGGAAAGGAAATTAAACAATTTTCAACCAGCTATCTCTGGTAGCCTGCTTTCTTTGCGGAGGAAAATTGTTGCATTTAAGAGAAAAAAGCGTTTCCCTCGAAGGTTCGCAAGTAAATAGAAACGTTTAACGTAAATACGAGCGTGTAACAGAGACTTCATAGATTTCACTGAAACGAGCTTGACAAAGAACGAGACGATGGAAACAGTTTTATATTAAATTGTAACTTTCTCCCCTTGGATCAACTGAAATAACTTATTCGAACAAATTCTAGCATTGAAATCGAATTTTCCGCACGTGAGTTTGCGTTTCGCTTACTATCGAACTGTTGTTACATTCCATGCGGATTAAATAATTGCACATTGAAGTAAACGAGTCTTCAACTTCTTTACATTTAAGGAACGAAATATATACAATTGCTCGCGAAAGTATCCGAATATTTATGGTAATAAATATAATATAATATGCAATATAATTGCTTGTGTTATTGACATTATAGTATATTACATTATGTTCTTAATGAACATTTGCAGAAATAAACATATAATGTATTATGTAAAACATTTTGAAATTTTGTGACTTGCAAATTGCAACAGCTATTATTACGATCATTGTATATTTGTAAGTATACACGCGATAATTTTGTTATATCTCCAATCTTTGAAAATAAAAATTTTTAAATATAATTTTTAAAATATGCCATCAGGAATACTTATAGAAATATTATTATGTGTATTTTATAAAATATTTTGAAGTTTTATTAACATTAAAAGCTAACTATCATGATTATATATTCATCAAGTTTGAAACAAATTGGAAAAGATAATACACAGAATAATAAAATTCGTGTACATTTTAATATATATTAATGCAATTTAAATCTATTGAAATTATTAAAACATTTACATCAGGCATTGTTCTTGAAGGGTTAAGTTTAATTGAGAAAAATTTTTACACATCCTTTGCACAGCCCGAAGAATGTATTTGCGATTTATGTAATACGATATCAGGCAGTTATTTCAATATTTCGTTATATCAGCTTAATATTTCATTTTTTTTCTGCTGCTCGATGCACATGTAACGCAACTAATCATATTATTCTTTTTCTGTTTTAGGTAAGTGAACAAATATTAAAGATTATTGTTCTACGAAACACGCACACATGTAAGTAACTTGCAAGTTTCTGACAATGAGACGTTTTGATCCAGCATCTCGCGAATGTTTACCATATAAAAAACTTTTTATAGTTTTGTGTGTGTTACACGTAACATTTTGAAATTTCAATAACATTATTAACATTGAACATGTTAATAATGTCCAAGCCCAATCAAATGTTTGAAAATTCCCTATTCATTGTTATTTCTTTTGTTCAGTTAACTCTCACTTAAAAAAAAAAAAACGGAAATATAATTTTCTTCTTATTATCTAAAAGTTATTTTGGACATGGTTAATTGTCTGTATTCTTTTCGCAAGAGAATCTTTATTTCATAACCATTTTATTTGACCGATCAGAAAAATATCGACACATGATTTTACTGATATCTTTATGCCAAAATCTGTTTTCATAAATGTATAATTATTAATATATATTTATTATTATTTCATAAATAAT
>KQ435696.1:349528-359565 GCA_001276565.1 Melipona quadrifasciata | reverse complement strand
AACGAAACGTACTTTGAAAGAGCTCTGGGACGACTGAAACCGATGCCATGAACGGCTAAGAGATAAGCCTGCATGTTTATATAAACACAGCCACTTAGAGTCACTCATAGCGTGGTGCGGGAGAAACTTAGGGGACAACCTAATATTTACAGATAAATATTTATTGATTCGCGAATACTGTTGTGAAATATTTAATTACTTAAAATTTCTGTCTACTTCTAACTTTATTTCTGTTTCTAACTTTACATATTAGGGTTGTTCTCTGACAACAGTGTGTCTTTATTAATTTGACAATATACAAGACGTTACAATACAATCACAGAATATCTGGAAGTACACTCACGGAATTACAATCAAATTTATTTGAATCGAATTTTAGTCGGTTAATGCTCTTAGCCAATTAAATGAACTCCTACTAATTAAATCCACTTATTTAACCCGAACTACTATCGTACGAATGGAAAATCACTATTAGAAGAGAATCAATGGATTCCAATATGAACTCCAATTATATAAACTAATTTGTCCTCGATATATGTATACTCAAAAGCAATAGAACTATTTACGAATCTATAAACTGCTTCAAAAATCTCTCCATATTAGGCAACTGTCTTCTACGTGGCAGATTAATCCTTTAAAATGTTTTATCTCTATTTCGAGAACGTGCAATGCTTAATTACTTTTAAGCTGTGACGAGTATACTCGACGAAAACAGAGTAAACGCATTTGCTGTGAAATTGAAATAAATTATAACAAAGGAATCAATATTCTATTATAAATATTTGCATATTATAATTTAATATATATTTAATATATTTATACACATATTTATAATAGAATATTTAAATAAATTGTACTATTTCACAAAAAATTATGTACAATTACAATTGATGACAATTTCTCGATTTCATCCTAAAGTATTCTAAAATGCATTGAAATTGCGAATATATTTTTCGTTTCACCTAAATTTTATTTTAACGGCAAATGCAAATACTACTTTTACTGCACGAGTTATTATTTTCCAGTACACTCGTCATGAAACAAAAAGAAATATCTTTTTTTCATGGCCGAGTATATTCAGCTCAAGCATTGAACTTAAGAATTAACATATATAGACTAATGAGCCATTAAGCATTGTCTAATATCGACTCTGAGGTGTCGATAACTTGTTCAGTTACTTTTTGATCGCGCCTCCGTTGTACTTGCTCACACGTTCCCCGTAAACGATGATTCAACGTTCCCGCGCCGCGTTTCGGTTTCAGTTTCGATCGCCCATTGAAATTATTCAATACGTACAGCACGCACACGCAGTCGGGCTAGCTGTTTGGCTGTATCGCTCGCTTCATCTTTTTCGATCGCGTCACTTTTAATTTAACTTTGTTGCGCCGGGTTAGTTCATGTTTCATTTAATCGCGAAACACCGTGAAACAGGGAGAGAGAGAGAGAGAGAGAGAGAGAGAGGGGGGGCAGCAACTTCGCAGCCAAACGATTTTTGGTGTTATTTGCGTTAAACTGCGTGGAAATCCTGCTTCCAGCTCGAGAGGGAGCGCGAAGCTTATTTACGTTTGGAGAAAGGCTGAGCAGGATACACGAAATAATAGAAACGCCGTGAGCTACCTCGATATGCAGCATATTTTTTTTCTCTTTTTTCTTTTTTTTTCTTTTTTTTTTTATCGAAAAACGAAAATCTGATAGAAATTTTGTTCGGTTTAAATCCGCACGAAGTCGAGTTCGCTCTTCAAGGCGAACAATTCAACGAACGATTAAATTTTCGACAAAAGAATCTTCCTCTCTGCTTCCAAACGAACCGAGTTTCACCGAGTTTAATGCCGAGGTGATTCGTGAAGCGTCAATAATTGCCGGCGTGTGAAGTCTTCAAACAATTGAATCAAGACGAGTGCTTTTAGTACAGCAAACACTTACACTCGCGTTTTAATCGTATTAATTAGCGATTGGTCAGTTTATTGGAATTTGTTCCAGCTTGTTAATCATACGTCGTTAACTAATGCTCTTTTGAAAAGTGAACACCTGACAGAAACGTTTTCATTCGGTGTTTCTCTATCTGACGATATTGAAATATGAAAAACATAGTTAACACTGGAGCTACCAACGATTGACCTTTAGGAGCACGCAATTTTAAAGAAAAAAAGAAACTCCACCTGCACGGAATTTTTTTTAGTACAAAAAAAGGAGAAAAACGTTTATTTTAATTATTCAACATAGAATATTTCTTAAAATGAAAAAAAGTAATGTTTAAATAAATTCTTTCTTGGGGGATAAATAATCTCACCATGCAACTAAATTTTAAATTCATTGAAATACATCTTTAGGCGAGTTAAAAAATATCCCACCATGCATTAACTGTCAAAGAAAAGTGGGACAATTTTAAACCCACCTAACTCCAAAGAGTTAAAGCATAAAATTTCCATCAAAGGCCTTGAAATCTAAAAAAACTGCATGACTTGTACTCCAGTACGGTTTGTCTCACTGAAAGGCCTAAAAGTAACTGTTCCGACTAGGAAACGAAGACCATAAAATTTTATTGATATGCAAACGTTTGAATCGATACAAAAGAAATTACAAGCGCGATCGCCATTGCTACTCGAGGTCTACCCCACGCCCTCTCACGAATCACGTGACCTAAATCAACCAATCGCTAATTTTCGTTGCATTAGCGTTGCACCTGAAGAGGCCCAATTTTCTAGGTTACCTTCGCTAAAATTACTTTCAACGATAAAATAGAGAAACTTTATAATATAATGGAATGCGAGCTTTTATTTGTGTAGTTTGTGCAAACTTATTTAAATTTTTAAAATCACTGTTTTACACCTATAAAATGTCTAACGAAAATTATAAATTGACCTAGTGTTGAATCTATTTTATAATTATATACGAAGGAACATTAAACTACGAAATTGCAAACTTGTGGATTACGATTTCTGAAGATTACGTTGCATTTATTTTTATTAGAGAGTTCAACGTAGTTAATAATAATCGTACTGAAAGAAAGACTCGTTAAACATAGTTAAGAAGATAGAGTCTCGGTAGAAAATTATTATTTTACGTACCAAATATTACAAAAAGCAAATTTCCTTCAAAATTCACAACCTAACTGAAATCGTGAAACGGAAATGAAACGTTTAGCTGGCGTCACGAGGGCCGTATAATGACTAAATTTCGAATTATGCAGTATTCATTTTGCAATTTTTTTATTTAATTAAATCGTTCCGATTCTTTGAAATTAAATTAGACTAATAAATGTAACTTTACTACAAAGAATGTGATGTACAAAGTAAAATCCAATATCTCAAACTGCTTAACAATCTAACATGAATTACATGGATTACTAATCTAGGCACAGAGGATCCAACGATACTAGTTCGAAGCTTTGAGAAAGAAAGAAAACGTCGAAATTCCACGTCTCGTCCGATTCAAAATTCATCTAAATTGGCACGAGTCCGAGGTAAAAACCGCAGCGTTGGAGATCGTCGTTAAGCGGATAACCAGTAGTAAACTGAGAAAAAGACGAGAGCAGAGAGAAAAAAAAGGCGATAGAGATGGCTCGATGGATTAGAGAAGCTTTCCCTGAGCAACGATTCCAAAGTGGCGCGATATCGTCCCGTGAATGGCAAGCAATTCTGACGACGAGACGCTGCCCTTAAGAACGAGTAATCGATCGTATTGTACGGTGCCCTGCACGCTTGCGATACGACCGGAGCGCTCGGCTCTCCATCGGCAAATCTATTACATTATCGGCGTTCAAGGTACGCGACGTGTCGATAGCGACACTCGAAATTTCCAGCGTGATGCGAGACACGCGAATACATTCACGCGGATTGGTTCACCCTCGATCCCCGTGCTCCGGCTTGTTTTCGTGTACACCGTTCGAGGTTCCGACTTAAGGAGGTAAGAGAGTGATCACGTTGCACGTGGAAATGTGCATCGAGCTGATATAAGGGGACGGAACAGGTATTGTGAGAAGAGAACGTAGTAGGTGCTCTGAGAAAGTGTGCAATGATAGATTCCGAGTGAAGATGCTTTTGTATGACTTGTGATGTTTGAACGTTTCATTTGTAACAACGTGTACGCGGTAATTGCAGAAATTAACTCGTTGTTTGTGTTAAGACACTGGTCATAGTATATTGTGTTATCTTTTTCTATTTGAATCGAAGTTTCAACAAAGTTGAAGTTAAATTTAATCCCCGACTTGTCATTAGACGACTCGTCTCATATCGTAACAGTTTAAAATTAAATTACTGCAACAATCTTGTAATTATTATAATTTTATTTAGTCGTGCTAATCTTTATCGCAAATGTACAAAATTGAAATTGTAATCTAATCTAACGTGAATTATTATTATTAGTCACCTACAACCAAGCGATACTATTGGAAGGTTAAAAATTTAAATTAAATTTTTAACGAAGTTTTGAAGTAAATTTGAGACATTTTAGAATATATTTAAATTATAAAGCAATAGAAGGAAAAGGCGGGAAATGAAGGAATTCGTTTGAAAAAAAAATTGTAATTCTCCGAAATTTACTTTGAGATGGAATATTGTCGCTTAGTATTTACGTTCGTTTTTTGTAATTGTTAAAACAAAAATTAAATTTCCAATTTATCACTAGTTTTCTTCACGTACTTCATTTCTCTCGTTTGGACAAATTTAAGCAATAAAATTATTAATTATTTTAAAAAATAACAATTTGATTGAATTTTGCAGCAGATGCATTTACTCTTCATATTTTAATTTTAACTACACAGTTAGTGCAACTAATTAACATGAAATTGAGAGTCAAATCTGGATAACTCGAGTCTCAAGGAAAGAAATCTTGGAATTTTATTGAGTTTTCGAAAAAAAAAAAAAAATTCGACTTATAAAAGCTTCATACCTAAGATGGTTAATTTTTCGGCCTATGAAGGAGTAAAGAAAGTTTATTTTTTCAAGTTTCTATTAATTCATGTTGTTCAATAACATTCACAAACAAGTCCGCAAGGAAAATTATTAGAGTTTTGAAAAGAGAATAAAACACGAGGACAGTTCCTTTATTGCACACATTAATGTTAAAACATAAACATTTGACGATGTAAAACACGCGCGTTAACTATGTGACAAATAATTGGAATTAACAAAAGTTAAGTAAAAAGTTTTCGAATCGTGGGGATTTTTACAGTAGAAGAAAGTATTCATTTTATGAAGATTTTTTGCATGTGATCCTATTTTGCGTATGAAAGTCAAATGTACAATTCATTAATTTATTCACTGATTTTAGTCACGAATACTCTAATAAATCTTCGTCTTCCTATCAGTTTGAAAAGTCCTTTATTGTGTGATTTATAGCTCTTTTGAATTACGTTATCTAAAGATAAAGGACTGACTTTTGAAATGACTAGTCATGTCTATAAGGTCTACCTACGAACTAGGTCAGAGAGATGAGCACAAGAAATTATAGGTTTAGGTTGAATTAATTAATTTTAAGATTCTTTTTTTAAATATAGCTCTTTGTACACATTAACTAATTTGATATTAGTGCAACTATATTTTCATGCTGACATATTTCATTCAACTTAAATTAAAATTAAATTAGGTTCTTTAATCCTAATTAAAGATCAATGTTGCAAGAACGCAACATTTTATTTGTGATTCTTTTCAAATCATTTATATTATCGTGTTTTATTTTTTAATATCGGTATTGTGAAAGGGAATTTCAACAGTTTGAAAGTTTAATATCAAATGAGGCAACAAAAATACGTTCGTATTTTTCAATTTATTTGTTTAATATGTTGCGACTCGTCGCCCTTTTTGAACTTTTAATATAACAAGTAAATTATTTAATGCCTCTCAGATTGCCAGTGATATTTTTTTCACTATTGTTGCCTTTCCACCTAGATTTTATAATTTTATAAAATTCAAAGAAATTGAAGTATTTATAACATCGTAATAAATAGCTGCTTGCTCTTTAAATGGTTAAAGAACAGAGTTGTGTCATTAATTTCTTCTTTCTTAAAATAATTGTTCTTCGGGGGAACGTTGATTTTGAAATTTTCCCAGTAAATTCTGTATTTTGGACATTGTAGCAGATTGTTCACAGCATAATTATACTGCAAGTGAATATTTTCTACTTGTAAATGTGTAATTATCGTACGGTTAAAATGTTTTTTTAAATTTTGATTTAGATTACATTGTATTAATGGCCTCTATCGGATAAAATATGGAACAATAAATAATTGATCTAAATTATTGTCAGTTATCGACCAACTGAAGAATAAGAATTATTGTAATCTCACACGTTGAAACAATATTAATTTAACGTATTAAATATATATAAATAAAAATGGTCTGCATCACAGGAGGATTATTTTTACATCTGACTTTAATTCA
This sequence comes from Melipona quadrifasciata, assembly GCA_001276565.1. Taxonomy (NCBI): domain Eukaryota; kingdom Metazoa; phylum Arthropoda; class Insecta; order Hymenoptera; family Apidae; genus Melipona; species Melipona quadrifasciata. The sequence continues at coordinate 353,185 of KQ435696.1, read as the reverse complement.
TATTAAAATGTTCAACGCATTAACCGCCGGTCGCGTTTCAACTAACTTTTCATTCGCTCTAATTAGATTCTAGATTACATCGAATAATGGAGCGCATAACTGAATTTATAGAGCAAATATGAACTGCATAAAATATAATATGTAACGTATTTTGTGCTCTTCTATTATCGTCGAACATAATCATAACCCTGTATTATTATCGTACATGATATTAATACATTCGTCGTACGACGACCGGTAAATTTAAATGAGTAACACGACGTTAAATAATTAATATCAACAAACGTGAAGGGTATCAAATTTTTATAAAGCTGGAAAATGAATTCTCCCGTAAAGAGATCGTTAATTTTACGAACTAATTCGTACGAGTATCAAATGATAAGTAATTCATAACTCATCAATTGTTTATAACACCGGTACGTTGTGATTCACTCGTTTCTTGACATCTCCATTATGTATGTATTCAGTAGGCGAGAAACAATTAATCACGCCACGTTCGTGGTTTGCGAAATAGAAACCAGCTATTCGTCGACACGGTTTAAGCAACATGATCCGCATGTGAGAAGTCGGGTTTTCAGGTCTCTCTGTATAATTCTTTATGTAACCCAGATTTCACCCGTTTCCACGTTTTTCTGAAATTAGCCGAATGTTTTCAGACTTGAAGAATTAACAAAAAATGATTAAACGAAACAGAGCATTTCGAATGTTATTTTTGTACGTTATTCGTTAATATTCATTTTCGTTAAAATTATAATAGCGAAGATATTTCATTTTATTCAAACGTATTGAAAATGTATATCTTTTTTTTTTTCCTGTTTCTATTTTAATTAAGGATATGGACAGAAATTGGAATTTTTTTGAAAATTTAGTAGTCATTGACAGATTAATTTGTAATTTTTCGATGAAATAGGATTTACACAACGTCGAGGGATTTCGACTTTTTATCTCTTTTATTAGATTTTAGAAATTTTCCGTAAAATATACGAATTATGTAATATAATAATTTAATTAACTTATTTTTACAAAGCAAAGTTATTAAGTTATTAGTTATTTAAATTAAAAATTTATCGTAAATTCACATATCTGATGCAAATTTTATACCTTAATCGTTAGTAGTTCTGTAGTGTCAATTGCCGAGCTGAAATTCCTGGTGAACTCGAAACCACATGTTCGATAACAAATTGAAACTATCATTCGAGTTTGACGTTCCAGATTACCATGCACAAGAAACGATAAACAACATGCGCGCCTGTGATTTAGGAATTTACGTATTAGGGTGTCCCATAAGTTTCTTCCCTTTTTTTGATGCGAAATGAATACACGATATTTTTTGTTTAAGAAAACCGTTCTGTTCTATAACCTTCTTCCATCTCTCAGGAAGCCTCATTATGCCCTCTTTCCAAAATTCTTTAAGTTTACTTGTAAAATATTCATCTAGGTGCGTTTTTATTTCGCTTATGGATTTGAAAGATTTACCACAGAGAAAATTTTTTAAGGAGAGGAACAAGTAACAATCGCATGGAGCAAGGTCTGGGGAGTATGGAGGATGAGGTAGAACGTCCCAATCAAACTGTAATAATTTTTGCCTTACGGCTAACGCAACATGCGGTCTTGCGTTGTCGTGATGGAAAACGACGCCTCCTCGGTTCGCCAATTCTGGCCGTTTTTCTGCTACTGGCTGCTTTCAATTGATCCAGTTGATTGCAATATTTGTCAGCATTGATCGTATCATCTTGAGGAAGGAGCTCGTAGTACACTACACCTTTCCAGTCCCACCAAATGCACAGAAGAACCTTCTTCGGACGAAGTCCAGGCTTCGCAACAGTTGAAGGTCCATTTTCCTTGAACCAAGTGCGTTTTCGATGCACATTTTGGTAAAAAATCCAAGTCTCGTCTTTTTTTTTATCTTGATTAAATGCTTATGTACCGTTTTCTTGGGAATATTAGTGGCATCCACTATCTCACGCACACTATATCGTGGATTTTCAGCGAGCACAGTCTTGACAATGTCCGTATCAGTCGTTGCTGGGCAGTCGAGCGGCCGCTGCGGTCTTCATCTTTCAGCTCGAAATTGCCAGCTCTAAATTTCTTAAACCAATTGCGGACGGTCCTAATAGTGGTAGTACCTCTCCCGTGAACGGTGAAAATCTCGTCTGCAGTGTCCTTTGCACTATTGCCTTTTTTAAAGCAACGAAGCATAACGTGCCGCAAATGCATCTTTCGGCTCTCGATATTGAACGGTGCAGAAAAAATTTTAAAAGAGACTTTGTCACCAACGAAACGTACTTTGAAAGAGCTCTGGGACGACTGAAACCGATGCCATGAACGGCTAAGAGATAAGCCTGCATGTTCATATAAATACAGCCACTTAGAGTCACTCATAGCGTGGCGCGGAAGAAACTTATGGCATACCTAATAAGAGCTCGAGACTCAGGTGTTCCAGGATTAATTATACTGACATACCTGCGCAGCTCGAATCTGATTTCAGCCGAAGAAAACGCTCGTCCAGGTCTCGATCTTCTCTTGTTAAACGAGATAGTTCGCCGACGAACCATCTTTGAAAAATCGGTTACGAAAAGTTCGATTAGTTGTGCGAGCAGAGTTCGATACGCTGATATAATTTTCGGGGGATAGCCAGGTATCTCGAAGCCGCGACGCTGAATCTTGTATCTAATCCAGTTCCGTATTTTGATGCAATGTACCAGCGCTGTAGATTGTTTCGTGATGATTTTACTTGCAAAAGGAACCGGGAATATGCACGTGGCGACGAGAATGTGGCAGCCACCAAGGTTACGAGGAGCGCAAAGCAACCAGGCAAAATGTATGCGCGCTGCGAGTAATTTAGGGAAATGGGAAGTGTTGGATGAAGTATTGATATTAATTTATGAACGAACACGTTGAAGTAAATCCCTGAGTTCCTTAGTTTCGCGATGCTTCCCGCCTCGTAATAATCTTCGTGTAATTCCGTTGGACTTCCGTTGGACTTCCGTTGGCAAAAGAAAAATTATGCGTAACGTGACGCAAAGAGAAAAAGAGAAATGTGAGAATTGTGTTTAGAACAAAAAAAAAAAAAGAGCAGTGTTGACACGTTGCTAAGAATTTATGGATTGCAATCTTCATCATAACCTTTCGGAAAACTAACGAAACCACCTGATTTAGCTTTAGAATAGAAAAAAGAAAACAGATTTGAAATATCAGATCTCTTTGTCTTTGTTGCAGACTGTATTTTTTTATCTCATATACTTGAACAAAGTGAAGGAATTGTGAAGAAAAATGAAATGTAATTATTGGTTTCAAATATGAATTTTGATGATGTACGTAATTTTTCGCTGACAGGTATCCAAAATAAGAAAACGAAATCAAGTGTCGAAATATTATATTGACGTGGTCAAAGAATAGCAGAAAATGATTTGCGATATTACAAAAATGATTCAACAATTATCCGCAATAAAAGTATTTCTACTTCTACGATTATTAACTTTAAACGATTGATGTTGTTTTACAATGTAAATTTCGAAATTCTTATCAGCGATGATGTGTGTATTTTGAAAGGTCATTAACTATTAATTAGCATTCTTGGTTATAAAATCTATTAAAATAATAAAGTTTTTATTAGATTATTTGTCAATATAATTCCCTTGCTCGTCGATGTATTCT
>KQ435696.1:334518-349517 GCA_001276565.1 Melipona quadrifasciata | reverse complement strand
TTCTGGTTCAGTTTATCACGCTTGCACTTCAATTTTTCATGCATTGATCCTGTTCTGTTTTTATACGTAACAGTTGTACGACTATATTTAAATTTATCTGTTCACTTGTATGCACATTATGTTGAGAAAGATCACTGTGCTAAAAGTTTTCTAAAGATTCCAGCTTTTGATACTCATTCAAATCACAAAAATCGAATAATAGCACGCTAAATGATCTATTGTTACTGTCATCATATAAATCGACAAATTATTCGTGTGCTGAATTGAAATCTAAAAGTACAACATTTATTAATAATTTAATTTGTTGACTTTTTAATTTAATTTAACACAGTTAGTATTACACAAAATACTATCATGGTTATATATACATATACATACATACATACATACATACATATATTTAAGGTACAAAATAAAATTTCCATAGGCGTAATGAGGAAAATTTTGATTTTAAAGTGTCAAGTGTTTCAAAAAGATATTTTGTTTGTTACGCGCCTAAAATTATTCTAACATTTTTCCAAAACATTCTTTTAAATTTTGTAATACGTTTTTTTATGTCTCAAGCACGTAGCAATATTATTTATGATGGATGTTTAACGTCAGATTAAAACGAGGATTTCAGTTAGATTAAATTAAACATAATTTTTCATTTTTTATGATGTAAATCATTATCTGTTGTATACTGTCCTTTATAATTATATTTACTTATTTATGGCATAAATCAATTTTAGTATAACTAAACGTTTTTATAGTTATTTGTATAACTTGGTTTCTTTTTTTTCTTTTTTAAGAAGCAATAATTTCCTCAGATGTCTCGCAATTTTTGAAGAGATAGAACCACAAGCGTGCATTGCACGGTTAAGGTGAGAAATATGCAACGTGAAAGAAATGTTCGTTAGTTGATTCATCGATCCTCGATAGTGCGATGGTGTATTTCTAACGTACAGTTAAGTTGTTTATAGTTGGAGAATAAAACTTCAAATTTTAATTGTACAAAAATTTGAAAGTAAAAATTGAAATATTGATTACTTGAACCATAACATTTGAACATGAACTTCCTTCAATGTCTCAACATCAATTGTTCTACATCGTGTAAACATCGTCCACTTCTTTTTAACGTTCCACGCAGCATCTATCTCATTGCATAAAAATTATGAATAAAGTATCCAAAAATTGTAGTGCACAAATCGAATATAGTTTCGAGACTTCTTCGTGATACTTTTTCTCCCTCAAACACATTGATGATCGATCGTTCGATAAAAGAGTATCCGAACAAACGCGAGGAACGCTCGAGCAAACCTCGCGCAAGATGAAATATCAACCTATTATGACTATCCTGAGTAATGTCTGAAAATCCTCGTACAAATGTGAAAGTTTCCTACGCGATCTCTCCTGAAATTCCGAAAACAAACTGCAGGCAAGAGAATCGATTGAATTAACACTCGAAATTGTCCGGGTGTTCGAGCGATTTAACCTACTTCTGCCAACGAAAATTTACATTACGAGAAAAAGAGACAGAGAGAGAGAGAGAGAGAGAGAATTTTGGAACGCTCGTATAAATTCAATCGGTTTTTCGTTATGTCGCAAGAGCCGTGACAACGGTCAACGCGAACGACGACCGATCGGCGAGGAAACGAAGTTACGAAAGACGCCTGGCGTCGCGATTCTTGAATTTCTGTAACGAGGCGACGGGAATTGTTGCACCGTGACCGTTTTAATAAAAGATCGTTGGGAGGCAATCGGCGTTAAATTTACACGTCGAACAGCAGTCGACGATATAACCGATCCTGGAACCGTTGGAAATTCGTCTGTGATCGGGCGCTGACTCCTTCGGCGATAAAGAAGATTTAGATCGATTTAAGATTCCAATTTCCGGGGGCTTCTCATGGGACCCGGGGTACTTGAGAAGACGACGACGTCGACGAGGACGGAGATGTGCCAGTGGCATATCGTGATGAAAGGATGAAGAAGCACGAGAATGGTTCCCCGTAGATAGTAGCCCGGTTTCGGGTAGTGGATTCAAAGTAGATGGTCGCTTCAGTCCGAATTACTAGGCTCCGCTTTTCCTACCTCCTCCCCGTTCTCATCCTCTTCTCGATTTCTTCTCGACTCTTATCATTGTTCTTCTTTTTCGTCTTCTTTCTTTTTTAAGTCTTTTCTTCCTTGCGTCTCTTTCTTTTCTTTGTTTCTCCATTCGGAGTTAATAGCATTTACTTTATTTTTGTGTTTCGATCCACTAATACCCAATTCTTTCGCCGTTCACGTTCCATTTTCTCCGAAAGTTTAGCCACATTAACTTTACGATTGAATTTACAGTTACACAGTTATGCTGATCTCCCCGAGATATTCCTATATTCTCTTTGTATTACGCCATTAAACAGTTTTATTAAATATCCGTTTCCTTCCCAGGGATCTCTGCACACCGCAACTACCTGACTAATCTTTTTTGCACTGGATTTTACTTGGCGAGGTAATTCGATCGGGTGGCTCTATCTCCTTCGGTATTTGTATTAGACCACTGCAATCCCTTGTTCTCTTTGCGTTATCATCATGTACCTTCCCTCTCTTTTCCTTATCTTACCTCTTTCTCCTACTTTTTGAATACGCGCTCCGTCCTATCTAGAGGCGGCAGGTGTTCCAAAAACATTCGCATTCGACCACGTTAGACCGAAAGGAAGACACCACGTCAGAGATACGTTTACACGAGTCTGCACGTCCTGTTCTATGGGGCTGTACACGCCGCTGGATGCCGGCGCACAGATTATACTCGTGTCACTTCCTTCGGAGTGTCTGCTTACGCAGATTAGTACACAGGTTTCAGCCACCAGTACCGCCAGCCATGTTAAATTCCACTGGCAACTTGAGTTAACCTCTTGCGCTGGAATGACGTGCCACGCACGTCGAGAATTTTCTGCCCCAAATTACAACATTTTTTCAGTTTCAAGTATATTTAAGTGTAACGCAGGCAAAACAAATGATAAGTTTATTACTTCTTAACGATTTCTATCCAGTGATATTATACCGACGAGTTCAAAAGAAGAAGAAAGCGACGAATTATTGTGTACGGTTCGGTCACTCGTTATGGTCCGCGAGCAAGGGGTTAAACCGGTCGACTTGGCCAGCATTATCCCAGAACCTCCATTCTCTCTGCCTTCTCGTTCGCGTTTTTCCTCTCAACCGTGTCCTTTCTTCTTACCAGGTTTCTTCTTCACTTTCTCCCCGGCTATCGTATCTCTCACCCTGCCTGTCTGCCCGTCCACTCACCATCTCGCCCTTATTATTTCTTACGTGAATTTCACTTCGCTGGCCATTTCTTGACACGTACACACACCGTCCTGCAACGAGCTGTATTTGTGAGTTTAATATTATTCAACGATCGTGACAAGATCCGGCGGTCGTCGGCTGCCCTGCATTTTTGACCAGAAAAGGATGATTTATAGATGGACGATATTTACACTGGCTGATCTATGTCAGTTTACGCTCGTCCTTCCTCGTCATACAGCTGCTTATCGCTTCTCATGGAGGGCCTTTGCTGAATAGGAAATTGGCTGTCGTTGCATTTAGTTACGAGATTCCTATACTGGAAATATGATTGAAATATTCTATTTATACGTTTGTTGCATACAATACACTTGAGAAATAAATTTAAGAACCTGGAATGATACCGATAGCTGCGACATTTATCTACATATGTTCATCTACTCATGAAAGTATAAATTCTTGTACGGTATAATGTACGAATTTTTATAGCGCGGTAAAAACAAAGCAAATTTATACAAATTTATGGCATGATGTGTTATGAATTTTTATAGTATAGGATATAGGATTTTACAACGTGATATGAAGAATCCACTGCCTTCCTGAGATATTCTCTAGTGTTTTGAATTTTCTAGCTTGGCTGCCTTAAATGCAGTGGCTATTCCGTTACATTTTAATTACCCGATGAAGATTTATTTAAACATTAAGAATGCATATATGTGTTACGTATTACTAATTTCCTATTTTTTGTGACGATTCTCAATTAAGGATACGTTGATGGATGTCAACAATTTTAACTTAATTGAGATTTTTCTTGTCTACACGTACAAGAGATTATAATCAAATCAATATTTTATCATCTTTTTGACACTGAACGTGTCATGATCTAAATCTTTGTATGTAGAGTATCATGGATAAATATACTTGAATAATTTATCGAGTAACGTGAAGGCATTAATACGCATGTGATTATTTATTTGTACATGTGACTGTGTATTTGTGTAATTAAAGTTATATTAACTGAAACTGTACACAGGTATCTTTAATATATGTATACACGTTAAAAACTATAATCTTTAATTTGAACGTACATTTCCACTCATTATCAAAACTTGACAACAGTCTTTGTCTTTTGTAGATGAAATAAATTTTCTCTATATCTTGCGGAATGGAAGGATGTTATAAGGGATTGAAACTATAAATAAATATTTGATATAAAGGACATCATTTGGTATTAATGATATTTTTATGGATGAAGTGGTGAGTTTTCAAGGTTAGGCTAATTTCTTTATATGCAATCATATAATTTTGAATGCAGTAATCAATTTAAAAGTGTTAATTTATTTGTGTCGAAAAATCTTTGGTTTAGGAGTTATATCTTCACTTGTATAATATTATGTTTCATATATTATTACATGTAATATTATTTTATGTATATGCTTCAATTCTAAATATGATAAATTGCTGTTTCAACGCTTTAAGATGGTAATATCAACCATAAATAAAATATTTCTTTACTTAAGAAAGTCAGTATTTCTTTGGAAACTCTATTCAAAGTTCAAAGTTTTAACCAGAAACGGACGACGTTGCCAGGTATTCAATGTTTAATATCGCGAAGCTGAATATTTTACGAGTTTACCTTTTTTTTTTGTATGTTTCATATTTTTAACGTCACGTGAGAAGATATAGCAAAACGCGGCGTACACGAACAAACTTTTAATACAATATCCTGGATGATTAATGTAGACCTAGATAAAAACGAATGTATGCGGGTTGTCGTTAATGTCATCTTGGATTCGAGTGAATGGACGACTAAATCCGGATTACCAACCACCGGGTTCCTCCTTCCTCTTTTCCCCTTTCACGGCCGTTCTTTCCGATTCTTCTGGATACGTTTTTCTTCTTTTCTATGAGCCACGTTTTCATCTTCCCTAATACAAGTCTTAATCCACCACAATGATTTTTATCCGACTTGTAGTTTAATAAAACATGACATTTTTTTGTTGAAATGTATTTTCTAGAAATGATTATTTCGTAATGCCAGTAAGAAATTATTGTTCAACAATTTTTGCGAAGTATTTGATTTCTCAGAGAGTTTTTTTTTTAGATATATACTTCGTCACAGAAATCTACATAATATATCTTACCTTGAAACAGAGAAAAAATAGTTTCAAATGTTTTGAGGATCTTAATTAATCTAATACTAGTATCGTAATTACACTGTTTATAAAGTATTGACAGCATTCTTTACACAATTTTTACTTGTAATAATTGTAGATTATAAATTTGTTACGATTTTTATTTAATTTAAGAAATAGAATTAGAATAGCAAGCCTAAACATCGCTGCTTCTGTTTAGAATATTTAAAATGTTTTTACATGTTACACGCGTTCTGTTAAATATCCGGAATCTTAAATTCCCGAAGAAAGTAAACGAACAAAATGAATCTCAAGTTAAAAATAAAAATATTTTAATTTGAAATTAACGATCCTTTCGAGCCTAAAACAAGCTTTATATTTATGTTTCTCTTGTATATGTTAATATATCTTTTTCATCATTGACAGTATCGTATTTTTGCGTTGAGTTATAGCATATTTTTCATTAATTTTTCGCAGCAACTGTCTTCTGTTGTTTCTCGATCAACTCGTTGTCAATTTCTCTTTGTTTCTTGCCTAACTTTTGTTATTCCCTGTATATGTAAAAAAAAAAATTCTCCGCGTGTTTTCATTCACTCAGCTTTATCTTCTTCCCGTCTTTTTTTTTGTATTTCTCTCTTTTTAATCCTATTCCCGGTTTATATTATTTATTACTCGTCTCACGATAATGCACATTTTGTATTCGCTCTGATCTCGCAGCACTCGCATCGCCTCTTCGTCTTTATCTATACAAGGTCTTAGGTTTAAACAGTCAAACTTCAATGACGTGTTTCATGAACTGATGATAAACGTTAGTCCAGGCATGCTTCATCATCACGCTGTTTTATAAAAATGTGAAAGAATTCGATTTATATTTCCATTTGAAAATGTAGGAGCTCGAAGCTTCCTATATCGTAGTTTACATTCGAATTTAGCGCGTTCAAACATTTCCAAACACGGCTAAAAGAATCCAATATATTACATTCTGATGTGTATGAATAACGAATCCAATTAAATTTCATAACTTTGTTATAACTTTTTTTTTATAATACGTATATTGTATTTTTGTCGTTTTGACAAAATTCACTTTATTAATCGAAGTGTTTAATAAATACAATTTTAACGTGGAGTTTGCAATTGCTACAAATAAAAATATACGTACAATGAAAATATAATAACAACAGTCAAATTTCACCGGTATGTTCTCCGAGTTGAAACAAGAAAATAATGTTATACGAACATGACTCCGGAACTGTTTTATCATTGAGTTTTATAAAAACGTGAAGGAATTTGACGCATATTTCCATTTTAAATTGCACTACCATATTCACGCTTGACGCGCAAGCTAGGACAATTAAGTTTATCACTCTCCGAATTTCACATGTTCAAACATTTTCAAATTAAATATCGTCTGCTTATTATTACATTGTGCTTATCCGTCATTATCCTCGGGTCTATTTTTTTAATGAAGCGTTTATAGACTCATGTTTACGCGACATTTTTCTCGTACTTCTTCTTGAAAAAATACATCGGCGAAGAAGCTGGGACATCCAAGGTATATATCTCCGTACAAACGTGAGGAGATTGATCGGACAGGATAGTTTGTCTGTCCGTTTAAATTTTAGTCGGTCGTTCAACCCTTCAATCTTTCCTCCACTTATCATCCCGATCACGTAAGCGTGTTATATCGGCGCGTTTCTTTCTGCGAAATACTATTTATCTTATAAGGAAATGCGCTCTCTCGCGCGAGTGTAACCGTGACTTTTTTAAACGACTTTTACGTTGTGATAAAACTCGCAGTACTGAAATTAATGATACGGCTTTTCTGTACGTAATTAATGGTCGGGCTTTAAATCGAAAGGAAACGCTTTATTTCGCGTAGCTAACGCAAATGGCATAAATGATTAAGCGCTATGGATATAAACAATTTCTTACGTTACACGTTCTTTCCTCGATTTTAACGTCTGTCTACCAGTTAATTCAAAATGTAATAAATTTTCAATTTTTACGAATATTTTATATTATATGTAAATAGAATAGAATATTTTATAATGATATAAATAGAGTGTAATGTTTTATATTATTTCGTATACATAGTTCATCTCATATTATACGAGTAAAAGCGTGATTCGCGTAGATCGTCTGTCCCGAATTTTTATTTATATTACTTTCTTTTGCATTGTAATTGCATTTTTTATATTTTTCAATTATATTTGAAATTTCTTACTGTTAATGTGTAAAGTATGTTTATAAATATATTAATATATACTGTTAATAATAATTAATAATGTACTTATATATAAAGTAAGAGCAATTAAGTAGCAGGCACATAATAACGCAGTACCTAATAGCAGTCTGTGAGATTTCTTGCAATAATTGTGTGTAAATTTCAATGTTCACAGTTTTTAATTACTGAACTAATAAGTAAATGTTTCATGAAAGGAAATATTGCAATTTCGGTACGATGTGATTAATTTTATTTCTTAAATTTGTTCATTATTCATTGTCGTGTATTTTAATTTAACCCGCAATAAAATTGCGTAGAATCTAACGTGTTTTATCGTCAATTTATACTGTATTATACATTATAAATTATCAAATTGATTATAATTATTATACATAATCATTTTACATATGTATATATTTTTAAAATATATGTAAAACTTTCTGACATTTACTAGCAATTAATAATCTTGTTCCTTTTTCTGTCATTTATCAATTTTATATCTACTTTATCTATCTAAACTACTGTCTACTTTAAATTTCTGTGGTCAAATTATAAAATTTTCAAATTACGAAAAAGGGTAATTATTTACGTCTTTTTTCAAAATATTTTGTGTTTAATTTTTCTTTATATTTTTATCAACATCTATTGTAAAAATAACTTCAAATGCATACTTTTTTAAACGAGTATGCTTATTTTCTCCTTTTTCTTCCATTTAAATTTAGCATTTTATCACTGAAAGTGATTGAAAGTGATTTTAGCGGGGGTAACCCAGAAAATCGGTCCTTTTCAGGTGCAACGCTGATGCAACGAAAATTAGCAATTGGTTGATTGGGTCACGTGATTCGCGTGGGGTAGACCTCGAGTAGGAGTGACGTTGTCTGGTACTGAGCGATTGCGCCTGTAATTTGTTTTGTATCGATCCGAATGTTTACATATCGATAAAATTTTGTGGCAAAAAAGTCGTCTTCATTTCCTAGACAAAACAGTTACTTCTGTGCCTTTCAGTGAGACGAATCGTACTGGGCTACAAGTCGTGCAGTTTTTTTAATCTAGTTGTATTAAAGATCTTCGGTATTTTGCCAAGCGTTATTCCTGTGATGATGTAAATATTCGTAATTAACCCTGATACCCAGCCGAATGGATATTAAATTATACGCAAATATGTTGGATTATACTTTTCACAAGCAAAAAGAAATATATCTGAAAAGATTAAATATGATGAAAAAGCGAGAAGGACAGGAGGATTAATGACCCATTACATTAACGATTTAAACAGACTTTACACGTTGATTCCAAATACCGTGCGCATAAAAGCTGAAGGAGGGCATTCCACGGACAAGGCTCCTCTTCACTTGTTTCATCGAAGCAGTTAATTGAATTGACACATTCTCGCAACAAGCAATCATGTTCGCCACTGTAATACGTATTTCTCGCGTATAACGCGTCCAGTGTTTCCCATATCACGATAACGAAGATAGAACGGGCGAAGCTTGCTAAGCCGAAGCTTAGCTCGGACAGCATGGATCTCAGTCCACGGATTTCAGTGGCAGCAACATTCTCTCCCCGTGCCTTCGCCCCGACCTTCTCGAGCACCAAGAGTTGACCGCCCTCTCGCAATTGTACTCCACTTTCGTTGCTTCTTGCCAAAGCAGAGGCTCCATCTTCGCAGAAGATGGCCCGTGGGCCGCCACCTCATCTCCCGAGCTTTTCTTTAGCTTGGTCCTTTTTCTTCGCTTCCTCTTCCGCGCCCTCGACATTGCCACGTTCCATCGCGAGGAGGAGCCTCGTAATTGGCCCTTGGACCGCGACCGGTCTGCGAGGCAGGTCGAAAAAGGGAGCGGTGAAAGGGTAAGGTAGGCAAGTCGAGGGGTGGTAGTGGCCGAAGAAGCTGCGGCGTCCTCAGGGAGGTAAGAAGTCGTGGCGAAAGAGGCGCATCAGAGTGTGGAGCGAAGGAAGGGGCAACTGTATAAACCAGAGGTGGGTGGGTTCGAGGCGGGCAGTGAATGGAAAGGAATTATGGAAAGTGCAGGATGGTGGACAAAGACCATGGCGGAAGAAAGCAAGAAACGAGCGCGCGAGAGGACGCGGGGGAACTGAAAAACAGGGAATGGCTGCATAGACACACAAAGATTTGCATCAATGGAAAAAGAAACATGGCTAGTCGTAACGCGAGGTACACCGGCATGGGAAACTGCGGTTCAAGAGAGAACGAGAGAGAGAAAGAGAGAGAAAGGAAGAAATAGGGCACAACAACAAACTGTAATTAGGGAAGGAAAAGAGTAAAAAGAAAAGCACAGATGGCAGGGAGAGGGAACTATGTGGACAAATGGGAGCGGGTAAAGAAAGCGGGGGTGCAAAAAGAAGTTCGCGTTGGCGAGGGGGAAAAAAGTAGGGAAAAATAAGGAGAGTTTGAAATAGAGAAATGGTGAAACGGAACGGGAGCGTAGTGTGCGGGTGACTCAGAGGGGGGGAGAGAGAAAGAGAATGGAGAAACAGGGAACTAAAAGCAGGGACCAGCAGCAGGAGGACAGGGAAATGGAAAAAGAAGAAACCGGAGAGAGAGAGAGAGAGAGAGAGAGAGAGAGAGAAAAGAAGGGACGTAGGAACGGCCAACTTCGAGAGGGTGAAGAGAGAAATATGGGACAAGAGAAATTATGTGCGAAAAAGAGGAAAACTCCGTGGTGGTGGGGGCGGGGGCAAGTAAAAAATCGAGAAAGTACGTGAGCAGCGACGAGAATGAAGAATTAAAGAAACTCGAAATTTTGTCTATGAGAGTGCAACGTGAGAGTAAAGACGAAATAAAGAAGAAAAGCGATATCGGTACCGAAGAGAAAGGTACGAACAGAAAGGTGGCTTGAGAAAAAAAGAGGAACTTGTGCACGAAGGACGAGCACGGTGGAGTAAAGGCGGTTAAAAAATGTAAACTAGGAGAGAAACCCAAGGTGGTGGTGGCCGTGGCAAGGAACCGAGGAACAAAGGGAGCAAAGTAGGTAAACACGCGATAAAGAAAAATAGGCAGTCGACGGGGTTTCTAAACTGAAACTGAAGGGGTACACGACTTCCGCAAGGACTTTACCCTATATCACGAAGGGGGCGTGCAAGGGATACGGAGCTTCCTTTCACCCCCTTGGGAGAGACGGCTGCTCCGTCGTGCTAAACTTTAGTCGGGGTGAGATATGCAGAAATTAAATATTCATTTGGGCTACCAACCCTAGTCTCCTCCACTTTCCTTCTTCTTCTCTCTCTCTCTCTCTCTCTCTACCCTCTTCCTTCCAGTCTGTCACACGCCCGTGCTTCGTACCTTCCTTCTCTCTCCCTTCTGCTCTCTCGAAAATAATGCCTTGGCCCGAGGCCAGTCTCGCTGAAGGCTCTTGATGTTCAACCCCTCCTGTTTCGTTCCAGCGTGGAAGAAAAGGACACGCGCGCGTGTGCGCGCACCCCTCGATGCTAAGCAACTCTCTCCGATACTTTTTCCTCCCTTCAGTCTCCGCCGCGTTTCTTTTAATTCGCGTTACTTGCCCCAGCTCCTCCCTCGAAACGCGCGTATCCGTTTTCCGGGAAACGTACCTGTTGAACCAGATCCAGCGACTGTTCGATGAAATAATGACAAGTAGTTCATACGCCGTTTACCAAGCAGCCGGAGGAGCGGAGGGATAACCTTCGAAACACGTTCCCTCGGCTTCGTCCTGACTGGTTGCTGCGTTGTTCGCGAACAGAAACAGAACGGAATAAACGCTGCTCGTCGGGATGTATCTACCACCGGCGTTGTTGCGCGATATACATATGTACATTTCCTGCCTGCGGTTGATGAAGTGTTCTCTCGGCGCGGAATTGCATAGCGCGGGGGGCGCTTCCTTTTGCTCGAGCACATCCTCCAGGATGGTTAGACGCAGCGCCGAGGGAACGCGGCAGGATAAAAGGATTTGTTTTGGAGCTTTCTAGAGACCGGCGGGTGGAACGAGATGGGGAGGATGTTGGATGAAATTTGAATATCGTCGTTGTTGCCGTGGCGGTGGAGTTTCGGCGGGGGCGAGCGCGTCGTGATAGCGGCTAGGTTAGAGGATACTTTGTACCTTAATCGTTGTATAAATAGTCATTAGACGCCGGGCTAAATATTGCCTGCAAGTATGCACGCGCGTTTGCCACTCGCGGAACAAGTATTTCACCTCTACTGGTTGCAGCTCGCATGGCTGTAATTATTTTTGACTAGTTTCCGTCTGCGCTGGGAATTACCGGTTAATTAACTTTGAACGATGCGTAACTTTTTCTTTTTGTTTCGCTAGTTTCTCTCAGACGTCGTCCGTGGCAGTAAGTGTGCTGCAGGAATTTTGGCGCGATTACCTAAGTAACTCTAATTATTAATAGATGGATCATTTGCCATCTTTCACTGACAATTAAACGGATAATTAAACAACGCATATTTGGTGCACTGCTATATTTTCGTTTCATCGGTTCCTTTTAGAATTTGTCGATGGAAATAAGTTACAGGGATTTTCTAGACATTGATCTTGGCAACGATTGTTAAAATAAAATATTACACTTTCTCGCCTGGTCATTAATTAATTTCGAATGATAGGTATTCAATATTAATTTTTGATGGAAATAAGTTGCAACAATTTTGATGATAATTGTCGAAAACCTACTAAAACTTCAGAGATTTCATTCCAGCTAAAATTTTTGCTAATAATCATTTCGACTACGTACGCTTCTTCGTTCATGTTTAATGATGTTTTCCGTAATAATTTTGTAATCAATTATACATTTTTTATCGGGTTTTATTATTATATCTGTGTAATTTATGTAATTATTTACGCGAGTAATATATTATTTATATATATATATATAAAATTTATAAATTAATAACACGAACACGTGTAATTGTTAGAACGTCAGAACGATGAATAAATGCAAACACAAACGTAATTTGTCAAAAGATGTGAAAATATAGTTGAAAAATTTATACATACGTTAATTTCGAGGAAAATGTGAAAACTCATTAACTAAGTTTAGCAAACAAGACGATCACAATTGTGTCTGTAGCTTTAGTGTTAAAAAAACAAGCAGATGCGATACGGCAAAGCAATTTTTAATTGTTGCCAACGCGTTTTCATTGAAATACTCTTTTTTTTTTATATTTGTCGCATTGCGTTTAATTCTTCGTGCAAATTTGAGCGTGCAACAATCACGTCGCGTGCAATGTAACACAATTAAAATGGAAGCGAAATTTAGAATGTAACAGTGACGTTCTCGAAAATATATTGTCAATACTTTTCAAAGGAGATTTAGTGTGCCACGTTTCCACACGTTTTCTGGCACAATGACTTGCAGTTAATAACTTCCATTGTAGTTAAGTATTCGATAGTGATGGGCAAGTAGATTCCATCCATGATGAACTAGGTTCGCACACTCTAAATATCTCGAAAAAAGTACTTTCGAATATAGTCGAACTTGAATGCGATAGATTCAAATTTACTTTTTAGATTAAGAAAAATATATGTATATAGAATCGAATAGGTTCGAAACCTTCTGGGTATCTTATTCGAAATTGTTCATTACGAGGATGACATTTTCTTAAAATCATTTATAATAACGTTTTTAATCATTTTCATTGTAATTTCGTTGCATAATTCAATTTTTAATTATTGCACACATCCGTCTGATATATACAATTGTTGTTTTCTTAATTTTTCTAAAAATTGTGTTTTAATGTTTGTTAAACATTAACGTGTTGACGAACATTTTGTGATTCGACTAGTATTTCTAAAATATTATTCGATTTATTTTAATATCAATTTATGTTGTAAATGTTCATTCTGAGGTTCGAAACTAACTTGCGAAAGGCCGAATATTTCGCAAGTGAAATGACTATGAATCTTATCGATGACATTCAAACCATATGAAACGAATTTAGCGACTCGGATTCGTAAATGGATAGTTGAAGTTTGGTCTCGTCGCTTCAGACTTATTATATTGTCAGATTGTAAAAAGAAATCGTACATTAAGAAACTTGGGCTTATTTCGGAATTTGAAGCCTCTACTTTTAAACTGCGTAATCCATTTTATTTTAAGATGTTTCCACGCCATATAACAGACGGCAAAGTAAAAACACTTTTCTTGCTGTAAATGTTAAAACTGCTATAAATTGTCGTAGTATGTAAAAACAGTGAACAATGTTCCCCGTGGCTGATGGATTTGAAGATTGTAGTCTCCCCCTTGGAAAGATCACCGAAAATTTGATGTTAAATTTTTTTTTTTTTTTTTTTTTGCTAATTTATTGTATGTTGAAAATCAGGCGAAAACGAACATAGCGGAATGTTACGATTCAACAAAATGGTGAGAGAACATTGTACGACAAATGTTTGAAGATCGTTGCAATAGGAAGACTTGAATTTTCAAATTTACCGTAGATTCAGACGAAAAAGATTTGTCAATATTTTTATATACTATGGCAGTTTATAGCATTTTTGAGAAGAAAAGCAGTTTAGAAAAAAATGAACGAATCTTTTTGAAAGTAAAGGCTTCAAGTTACAAAATGAGCACAGGTTTTTGTTATATGATTTCTTTTTCACAATGATAATTGTGAAATTTGAATATTTAATGTCCGATTATCAATGAGAATCGCATCATACTATTCAAACAGTCGATTATGAAACATATTTTTAATAATTACGAAAAGAATACAAGTAATTATCGATTTAATGTACAGGAAACAGTGTACGAAATAATTTTCAGATAATAAAAAAAAGTTATGTGATAATTAAAGTGTAAAAAATTGCAATAAATTTATATCTTTAATTTTTAACATTGTAAAAAATTATGTAATAGAAAAAATTATGAAAATTATAAAATTTTCATTATTTTTTGTAAAGTTAAATGAACGAAGAATTTTGAATCAAATTTTTCTATCAGTCACTTGACTGAATGTGATACATTCAGTATATTGGAAGCTACCTCTGAGAGCAGCTCAAGAGGGAAAAAACAAACAAAGAAAAAACAAAGTATGTAAATCGCGAAAATACCGAAGCTGGCCTATTTTCTCGAACGAGGGATGACGAATCATTCCCTCGTACCACTATTGGAGCACGAATAGACCGAGAACGTCGGAGGCGGAGGGAGATGGAGGAAAAGGAATTTCAACTTTGATCGTTCAGATTCTTCAAAGTGTACAGAGAAAACAATGCGGGGTCGCGAGAGGGGGGTAAGCTTAAAGCGTACGTGTTATTTCGTGCCACGGCAAGGAGGGGATCGAATAAAGATAAAAGGCGGCTGTGACAAGCGTTCGATAACAAATACCGCGGATATACGTTTTTCCCCCCTTTGCGATTCGAGTGAAATAGAGCTTAGTGTCGCCTTTGCTCTTTAACGGAAACGTTTTGCGG
>KQ435696.1:271450-303508 GCA_001276565.1 Melipona quadrifasciata | reverse complement strand
TGAAACCGATGCCATAAACGGCTAAGAGATAAGCCTGCATGTTCATATAAATACAGCCATTTAGAGTCACTCATAGCGTGGCGCGGAAGAAACTTATGGGACAACCTAATAGAAGCTCAAATTTTGTAGAAATCACTGCACCGTTGATATTTTGCATCTTTTCACGTTGTGTACATTTCATGATTCACTTGCTCATTTCTTTAAATTTTTAATTTGCGACTTTAATTTAAAAGTTTAAAATTTTTTAATTTTTAAATGAATATTTTTGAATTTTTAAATGAATATTTTTGAATTTTTAAATGAATATTTTTGAATTTTTAAATTTAAATTATGTACGAAAATCTGCAACTTAATATAATTAGTGTTTTATAATTGTGCAGCTTTCTTTGTTAGTAAGATCATTTTAATTTTAGCATATTATTAATTTCATACAACGGGATTTTGAAGATTACAAATTTCTGAATTTTTCCCTCCTTTTTCACAATTTTTTTTTCCCCCTTTATCTTTCCCTCTTTTGTCTCTTCTATGCAACAATTGGCTTGAAATTTTGATTTCATTTAACACTGTCCTCGATACGCGCGCGTGTTTCATTTCCGCAAAGCTCGTTTTATGTCTGACCTTAAACGGAGAAATTTAACAGGGAACAGATACGTACGTTCGCATTGAAATATTTTCTTGCTCTTGACATGTGTATTTGATTAATACACAATAAACGCGTCCAATTCTCCTATAGTAGATGTCGCATAAAATATTCAATATAAACTTTCAAAGTTTTAAAATAGCCGATAGCCTGGCCAGGTTTCTAACGCGCGCGTTAATACGTATTAATACATATTATTCTCTATTGTGGAACTGCACTGGTTCGCGAAACTATTCGAAAATTTACTATGGAACTTTCGACGTATCACGTGCACGTTGCGCGAAACATTTTTGCACTTTAGTTCAACATGCGACTGTGTGTGTATTTTCGTCACATCGTTCTTCACGATGTTGAATTAAATTTTTACGCGGCAATTTGCGATTTTCTATTCGTTCGTTGCAAAGGTACGTAATTTACTAATTATTTTCATTTTTCTGTTTCAGGTAAGTGACAGATGTCGGCAGTTATTCTTTTACAAAGCGTGTACCCACGTACGTAAGTAACAAGAAACGTTTGAACGCAGTAATCTTCGCAAAACATTCAAAAATTTATCTATGGAAGAAAAGTTTCTCGATGTTAAAGTTTTACTATTGTTCGTTCATTATTGATGTAGAAAATATGCTATGTTGTATCCGAGATAATTGCAATACTAATGAAAATATTGAAAGATTTATATTTTATAGTTAGATAGAGACATGTTAGAAGTATGAATACAAAAATATCATGAATGTAAAAGGATCGCTATCGAATGAAAATTTTTTACATACAATTTTTCACCATGTTATATATATATAAAGGGAGTATAAAAAGATGAAAAAAATGAGTTGAGAAGAAAAAATAAAACTTTTTCTTATTTTATACTTATAACATAGTTAATTCCAAACGTAAGAGAAAGGAATAATTGATAGAAATTATCCCACGTACGAAAATAAGTAAAGAATATAGAATAAAATTGTTTTGTAAAATGCTTCATTTTCGAGAAAATCGAGTTCGAAAATTTATATAAAAGTACACGTATGTCAAGGCAATTTTTGTTAAAACATAAGTATACTTAACCTGTTTTCTTCAAAAATCGCCTAAAACGAACAAATTCTCACTCGTTTCTGCGCATGGAATATCCTCGCGTCGACTGTTCGCGTGCGAAATTAATTAAATTCAAGTATATCTGATAAATTTTCAAACTCGATTTTCTCGAAAACGGAGGCTTTAATGAAAAAATTTTTTCGACTCGTTTTTTCACGTAGAATCACCTCCTGCTCGGTTGCGCGACACTCTGTGCGTTACGTGTCACAATAAAATTTGCACGCAGACTGAAATTGTTTCGAAGGTTTCGGAGCGTTGATCGCGAGATTCTCGCGGGAGGGGCGAGAGTGCCCGAGATTTTTCTCGTTCCGGCCGGCGGATATTTATATTATACATCCGTCGACCAGGGGGCGGCAGTACGACGAAGAAGTTACGATCGTAGCGTGTAAAGATCTTAGATTTTATACGGTGGAAATGCAACGACGACCGAAAAATTTTCGTCCGAGGGCATTGGCGCGCTAGTTCGAACGAACGAACGAACGAACGAAAGAAAGAGCGAGATCTCTTTCCGTTCGTATCATAAATTTCGTCGTGGCCACGTACTTTGCACCGTTACTCGGCCGTATATTCTGATATCCTAGAACTCAACCTTGTTCCCGCAACCTATTTCAAAGCACTCTCGCGGTTACTTTGGTTCACCGGGCTATACGTGTATTGTGAATTCCGATATTCGCGACCACCGCTGGCTCTATCCTTTGGAAACGTATTTGCTTCGAGCATGAACTTAACCAAAAATCCCCGACGAGAATTCCTTACATCGTTACCGTTCTATCGATCTGGCTCTCTCTCTCTCTCTCTCTCTCTCTCTCTCTCTCTATTTGTTTGCTTGTTTATTCACTGTCTTATGGTTTTCACCACGAGTTCTCGTGCCAGTTGTTCACGGCAGGATAATAGAATTGCGGCATCCCGTTGAATGTCTTTGTCTTCCGCGTCCTTGTTTGGGAACTTTAAGTATTCCTGATTTGGTAATTACATTCGAGCCCTGGAATTCGTTCGGGCAAATTCTTTCCTCGACCGAATCGCGCGGAATTAACGGAAATCGTACGTACGATTGCTTCTCAATGAGAAATTCAATTTCGTTTCTCCATGCACGACCGCCATCGATGTGTTTGTTGGTGTTTGAACAAGCATGGCAGTTGTACGTACTCTGAGTTAACAGAGAGAGAGCCGAAAGTGTTTGATTATGATGGAATTTGCGGATGATTTTCTACTACTCGAATGTAAATTCAGAAAATTGTTTAGGGATTATTTCTTTCTCTTCTTGAGATATTTTCGCTTGAGAAAAGGCATTCTCGTTTGTTGTTATAATTTATGAAAAAATTGCTTTACATCTTTTTCGTCACTGATGAACGAAATGTTGATCTATGACACAATTACATATTGTTTTCTTTCAATTTTTTAACAAGTTTTGAATATTGAAATATTCAAATAATAAAAATTTGAATGTGATGTCAAGATTTCTAGAGTCTGACGTTCTCCAAATAGAATCAATTAACAAAAGATAAAAATTCAATCGTTGGCAAAAATAAAACGGAGAATTCTGTAGGTATAATGATTAGTACACATTTGAATTTGAGTACAGTGCAACGAAGAGTGTATGAATTTGTTGAACCTTGTAAAAATGTATAAAATTTTTCTACAATATTCGTTGGAATACTACTCGCTAGAAATTAGTCGTTCTAATGTCAAACTTTTTATTTCTTATTTTAACAATTGTTATTAAAATCACAATTAATATAAAGGGTTTTTACATAGAAACGTTTCACAAGAATGGGAGATGATCGCTGATTAAATGTGGATTAGGTAAAGACTCAGTTAACATGAGGCAAATAAAAATGTTGATAAAATGAAATTTTATCTTTAATTAACTTTCTTTTTTAGCTTGACTAACTAGTATCTTTCAAATAAAAAAGGATTGTCTTTCAAGAAGAGTTTCACCGAAACGTTTGCAACGTAAGCAAGTCGTTGCTTAATTAATCCGTAAATCTTTAAAGTAGGTATAGGACACCGCACAGGACAACAATACCGGTGGCGTTTTAATTGCTGTCGTATCTTTTTAAGCAGCAAAGAGCAGTTTGGCTAGCATTAATTCCGGCAAGTCTCGTTATTATACGACACGGTGTTACGCGACACTCTGGCCGCAATATTCGCAGCAGCAAAACGGGATCGCGTGCAATCGAGCAAATCACTTTCTTGAACTCTCTCCAAAATCTCAGTATCACGGTTCGCGCGTTAGAACTCGCTGCAGAAGCCAATCGAGTGCTCCCATCGAAAGAAACGAGCTCGATTATGATAGGAGGCCATTTTCTTTTAACACGTTGAATGCTACGGGGGTCACCGGTGACCGGCACTCAACTTGGCGGTGGCGCCATGGGGGCGCGCCCAGATTCATAGAAATATATATGATTTAAGCAAATGTCAATACTCGTAAATTTTTATTATTATATATTACCATCGTTGATGCAATAGTGTGAAGAAATGAATGCGGTGTAAAACATCTAAAAAAATTTATTCATACATGAAATATATATTTATTATCCGCGCGTATTACGATGTGTGATAATTGCCCGTGGCGCCACGGGCAATCCCTGTCAAACTGGCGTGGCATTCAACGTGTTAACGAATATTCGTTTGAGAGTAAATAAAAAAAAGGAGGAATTATAGTAGACGATTTATTGTTGCTAGAATAAAAATCTACGTAAAATATGTAGTAAAACGTCGATTAATCAAACGTCAATTACTCAGGCACAAGGTAAATCATTTGATTATAATTTGATGATCACAAAGAATAACAATTGATAAGAACATTTAAACTACGTATCTGACAATGTTTACGCTTTGGGGCACGTATCCTTTTTGCTTTAAATTCCTTATTTCAGTGTGTACTCACATTCAGCTTTCGTTTAATTCGTAACATACATATTGTTAAGAAAGGAAGAGTGTACTGTAACTTAAAGATGAAATAAATATTGCTGGACGTTTTGAAACGAGTGAAAAACGTCTAATTTAGCCGCAGAAGGAGTCTACGATTGATCAGATCAATTGAAATCCCAAATGAACTTACGAAAGGAATTTTCGTTTCCGAAAAAAAAGTTTGAAAATAACGAATAATAATAAATTGCAGATTTTGTACAAAAAATGAAGTATTGATATACATGTCAGGTTCATTAGTTCAAGGCTCTTGAATTAAATCACAAAGTTAGCTAGTAACAGAAGTTTCAAAGTGATTATTAGATTATTAGTTTATTTTTCTATAAACATCCATATTTGGAAGTTGTCTAATTTTTAATTGACTTGTGACATACTCGCAAATTTGATTGTTTCAGCTCGATGATTATCCGATTAAAGTATCCAAAATGTACTTATGCGAACGAATTTTTATTAAAAAATCGACTTAAAGTATCATAATACATATTTATGTCACTCTCTTACATAGCTGTTAAGGAGTTTGATGCATTTTTAGTATCAAAGCACGTTTCGATATCGGCTAGTATTTTTATTCCAGCATCAGAAATCTCGCACAATGCGTTAATGCCATTTTTTAAAGTTTAAAAATAAGTAACAATCACTTGGCGAGAAATAATTCATCTTGATTGTTTTTGCGATGCATCTGTCTTGCACATAATTTTTTGTAACCGCGTCTTTTTATCACGATGTCGCAAATTTGGGTCGAGCAAATCACGTTCAATAATTCTAAAGTTACAAATCGGTGATTTTCATGAATTTCTTTTTATTAATCATTCATTTTATTAATCATTGAAAATAAACATCATTTTTTCATTTAATTATCACTTTTTCACTTTACTAGCATTAATAATAATTAATTTCGTCTGATGTCAACAGCAGTATTTATTATATTTTGTAAGACTGTTCATTTATCGTATATAATAAAGAATTATAGTATTAAAAAATTAGAATATGATGCTACGTAATTTATGATTTTTCTTTTTCTTTTATTCCAATTGGTGGCAATTTTGAAACGGATTTTATTTAAAATTCGTAATAACAATTTGCATTCTGTATTCGCCCTCAAAAAGAATTAATTACAAATCGATAGCATATATTATTAAATTAATTTGCATATCCTGTTCTTTGTACAAATCTTTGCGAAACTTTCTTGGTCCACCGGTTTTTCTGTCGTCTTCCAACACAGTTGCGTTCGAAAGGGTATTTGCAAGTCTGCATAAGTTTCAGAAAAGTTCTATCCTTTTAAATTCAAATGTTAATCGTGGCAATTAAGTGAAATTTTCATTTAATTGCTGCTCGTTTTTGCATCAAGGAAAGTTGAATCTGGATTTTCCATATTAACGGGGGAAAAATGGCACGTAGATTTCGAAGGTTTGTTTTAATTTTTGTTACAATTCTCATTGCTAAATAATTACATTAACAACTTCTAACGAAATTTATTATATCGTGGATAAAATTCTACAAATATGTATATAAATAATGTAAATACTATTGTTACTTACTTTTCGTTATTATTCTACAAATTATGTAAGTATTGTGTTGTTACTAATTACGAACCTTTGAAGAATTAGGTAATAATTTATCATAATATTATAGATACTTCAATTGCTTCAAATTTCGTAAAATTGTAGAAAATATAATGATGAAAAAGTATCAAACAAATCCTTAGAGTTTCATTTTATAGTCTAAAGTACTAAAAAATAAAATTTGGTAATATGAATTGAATTGGAATGTTAAGCTTGAGTAATTTTAGTAATTTAAACTTTTATTTATATAGGTATGTGTGTTTTTGTAATTTTACAATTTTAACTGCGTTGGAATTAGTGTTGGAGTAAAAATTATACATTAGATATACGTTTGTCTTTGGCAAAATGTTTTATCTCCATTATCTTCTTAATTTTTAATGTTATTTATTGATTTATAGATAGTTTTGTAGATTTATAATGAATGGACTGCGGATTTTATGAAAAATTTGATAAAAACGTGCAAAAATGTACAATTTTTATGTTATGTTACATACAGTTAACATGGAAAAATATGTAAAATATAACACCCACTTGTTATAACATTTAGTAAGTGACTAAATTTTCTATCTAACATTCCGTTTTTTAATTCTATCCATAAAAATATCAACTTGCATAAATATTATAAATCTATAAAACTATCTTTAAATAAATAAATAATATATTTCTAATGTATTAGTGACGTTTATGTTATCACAATTTGTCGAAATATAATGGCTACTAATTAATCTTTTGCAAATTAACATTCGGGTTAATGTCTCATTTGCACGTCGCAGTAAAGCAGTATGAAACGTTGTTTTTTTCAGATGAAACTTCAATGGCATGTAAATAATTTCTTTACATATATCCTGCATTCGATCAAAAAAATTTTTACGTAAATCTTTTGACGATCGACTTCAATATCCTAGATTTCTGAGAATTATCTGCCACTGTGATTGCTACATGTCGTTCCAAAAATAACTCGTATTTATATTTTCAGAAATTTTCGCGAAATAAGGAAATTATAAATTTTTCCTCATAAATTTTTTTACAAAGTATAAATATCTCTATTGTTAATCGATAATTGGTAGATGATTTAGCAGATGATATTGACTCGTCAAATTCCAACTTCAAACAAACAACGTTTACGCTAATGCAATGCAGTAACAATTGCTCGTGTTGTTTATTTATTTACTCCACCGAAAATCAACGTACAGCATCGTGCAGATTTATCCCGCACGATAGCTCAAGGTTTGAATGTTGAATTCCGCAGTTCGAACGTGCACGATTTCAGTTTTGCTCGATTTTTTCGCTCGGCTCGGCCCCCATCTGGTATTCAAACGGTGTCCCTCCTCCACTGACGCAGACGTCCCGGTATATCTCAGTACTTAACCTTGTGCCCGCAGCCCCGTTTCAAAGCACCCTTTCCCTGTCCGGCGTGTCCCTTTTTTCTAGTTTATTCGCAGTCGCTCCGGCCGATACCAGCCTGACTTTTACCTTCACACAGGCTGCTTTTTCCACGAGAATGCATTCCTGGCTCCTGGGTGTCCACGTTGCGGTATTGTCTAGTGCGGTGGAAACGACTTCTCTCTCCATTCGCCGCGATGCACGACACGCGGCAATACGTGGCTGTTAATCGTGCTTCGTTTGCGAGATTAATGCTTTTCAACGTAGAGTATACGTAGAATGGAAAAATCGATTTTTCGTTGGGATAATGGACGCGCGTTTTCAAAGACGTCGTTCCTCGAGGATATCGAAACGTTCGTATTTTCTTTCTTTCCTTCTTTTCTTTTCTTTTTTTCTGTTTTTTTTTTTTTTTTTTTATTGAAACAGATTTACATTTTTTTTTTTTTTTTTTTTTTTTTTTTTTTTTTTTTTTCTTTTATTGAAACAGATTTACATTAATCAAATGGTTTTGCATAAGTTGGTTACATTTGAACGAGTGATAATAGATAGTTGCGGAATTTAATTTAATTTCGTCGATGTAATATTGCAATACAAGCAAAACGTTTTTCATTTATCGAACTATTGTATCATACTTACGAGAATTATTAGTTTCATAGGTATTATTGTTTATTGTAAAAATGGAGGAAATATATAAAACTGTGAATGAAAATGAACTGTTGTTTGAAATCGCTTATCGTCTAAAATTGAAATCATTTATTTTTTGCTTGTTTAAAACAATTATACTAAACACTAATATTCATGATTCACCAGTTGACTAGTTGACCAGTTTTGGTCCTTAGAATAAAGTTCGTAGAATAATACTACGTTTTCATTCAAGTCCGATTTATAATTATCATTTTTGGCTTTTCTTAATTTTGATGAACACGCTTTTGTCCCTTGTATGTAGAAGATAATAAGACTCGAAATTAATGAAAAGACTGATTAAATAACTTGCGTTTGATGTTATACACACTTTTTGAATGACTATAAAAATTCGTGATGAGAAAAAAACATATACTCAGTCGTTAATACATTATAGATGTCGAAACCTGTACAACAAAAATGTTTCATAATCCGCTAATATTTATCATTTTATAA
The DNA here is from genome assembly GCA_001276565.1 of Melipona quadrifasciata. Lineage (NCBI taxonomy): Eukaryota > Metazoa > Arthropoda > Insecta > Hymenoptera > Apidae > Melipona > Melipona quadrifasciata. The sequence continues at coordinate 294,772 of KQ435696.1, read as the reverse complement.
CGTACATATATATTTACAATTCAAATAAAGATCAAATTCTAAGCATAATTAAATAATAGCAAATATATTAAAAAATATAATATATTTCTATTTTTGTATTTTACATTTTATCACTGAAAGTGATTTTAGCGGGAGTAACCCAGAAAATCGGGCCTCTTCAGGTGCAACGCTAATGCAACGAAAATTAGCGATTGGTTGATTTGGGTCACGTGACTCGTGAGGGGGCGTGAGGTAGACCTCGAGTAGGAGTGGCGTTGTCTGGTACTGAGCGATCGCGTCTGTAATTTGTATCATGATTCAAATGTATATATAGTATAATATTGTAATAATTAAATAGAAAGGTAAATGAAAATTGAAGCCTATGCACGAAGTAGGTACACATAACATAAAGATTAGTATCATTGAAACGTGTATAATAACTTCATATCGTGTCTTTATCGTGTTGTTAGAAATATTTCACATTTATAACATTGTTACTTCATGTACGTTACGGTTATATTATAAATTTTTGTAAAACGCTTTTGCCCGTCGCTTGTTCGTAACATCCGCACATCACGCATTACTTCCTTCCCGGCGCGTTTCCTTTGATTATTCTAAAAATATCGTTTCCGCACTGCCGTGTGTCCGGCGCGCTCGTTTCGATTCCATCTCGCCGTGAATCCCGATACAAGCGAAAACTTGACCCTGTTGCCGCGATCCATTTCACGGCTCTCCAGTTTATTCTCGTCTAGTTTCCAGCCTGGCGACTCGACCGCTGCACTTTTCCCAGATAATACGTATATATTCGGTGTGACACGTTCGTGTCAGCGGCCTTTCCTCCCCCCGTCTCCCCCTCTAATCCGATAACGTGTATCAACCCTCTCCGAAAATGTCTCTCCGAGGGGAAAAATTCGAAAAGGGAACGTTGTCAGGCAACGCAACGACCGAATAATACGCTTGTCGCACAAGCTCGTTACGTATGAATTAAAGTGCGGGAAAGTTCCTTGTTTGTTGCACGCGACCCAGCTCTCCGAGATGAATAACAGGTTAGTAACCTAATTGACGAAGAGTTTGTCGTTTGTCGGATGTGTTTTTGATCAAACCTCGACTCGATTCCAAGTGGTAAGTTCTTTCAGTTTGGATTAAAGCGGCGATTGCTCCACTTTCCTTCGGTCTCGTTCGCGAATAAAGAGAATATCCGGCTGCGTGTAACCTCGTGTCGACAGTTTTTGCGTACTTTTGCGAAAAAATTTATCGAGGCAAGAGCGAATCCAACGATGCTAGTCCTTAACTCCTTGCACTGGCAACTGGTTCGCGGACCATAACGAGTGACCGAACCGTATACAATCATTCGTCGCTTTCTTCTTCCTTTGAACTCGTCGGTATGATATCACTGGCTAGAAATTATTAAGAACTAACAAACTTATCGTTTGTTTTGCCTGGGTTACATTTAAATATACTTGAAACTGAGAAAATGTTGAGACAAAAAATTCTCGACGTGCATGGCACGTCATTTCAGCGCAAGAGGTTAAAGAATATTTATTTCAAATTACTAGACTGCTGAGTTTCGTATGAATTGCAGAGAATGCACGTAATATGAAAAGAAATGAACGAATTTGCTAAATAAAAATTCACGGTCCGTGTATTTCTACAATTTCAAGTATTTCATTTCATTTTATATTTACGATACATGCTTCGGGACGGAGATTCAATATGATTAAATTCGAGTGAAATTTAATTCGATTAGATTCGAAATTCAGTTGAATCTAAACATTTTATATAGATAATTTAATCTTGAATTCCTACGGTTCTCAATATCTAGTGATGCTAGGTAAGAGTTTAATTGACTTGTTGGCAAAATTCAAGTAGTCGAATTCGCTCTGGTTTCTAAAATTAGCTCTCCTGCTAATTTAATATCGAATAATTGATATTTTGCTGGACAGTTAGAATATTTGCATCAGTTACACGTAACTTAACTAACATACCTTATTTGATCACAATTTTGGAAAATATAATCGGAAGTTAATAATTAAATATAGAATGTAAATGTAACTCTCCGAAAAATTGTGTCTGTTTTTTTTTCTGGGAAAGGAAGATTTTATTTTCTTTCTACGATTTTTGCAACTGTCAATTTCCGCTTCACGTTTGCAAGAAGTCTGGAAGCTTCGGAATTTCACGAAACTCTCGAACGAGTTCGATTTAATAAAGTTCGTATTCTCTCCATTTTTTTTCTTTTTTCTTTTTTTTTGTTGCAAATTGAAGGAAATTTGTAGAAATTATTTATGGAAAATTTTGTTTGTTTGTAGAAATGCAGCATGTTTGGAACACGAATTTATTAATTATTAAAAAACTGCAGTAGTGAATAAAGAAAAAAAGAATTACCACTATTTTAGGGAAACTAACAAATTTTCACATTTCAAACTTTTAGTAATAACAAGAAACAAAAAACTTTGGTCTATTTGAAGAATGATATTAGGCAACGATTTTGTTGCAGCCCAGGTATTCTAATTTACCCTCATTTTGTAAAATGAAAAAAAAAAAAACGAATAATGAACTTATTTTCTCTTACGATCTGAGTAAATATCAGTCACGAGTAAATATTATTAATTAAGTAAATGACTCGTTTCTGTAAAAAGAACTTGAAATTGTTGCATATTTCGCCAAATTTTCGTCTCGAAGTCATTGGAAGTTTTATTTTCTGTGTTAGGAACAAGAGAAACATTAAAGAGGTACTTTTGGTTGTAGTTGAAGACGGTGCTGGTAAATTTTCTTCTTAATCCTTGAAACAAGAGAGCTATGCTGTGGGATATTCATCTTCGGCATTCGAAACTAGCAAGGTGGTATTACAGTTTAAAATTTTGCATCCTCGAAATAATCGCAAGATTGACACGAAACAGAAATTTGACGTATTTTAACCACGATTGCAACGATTACTTGCTGAAAAACTTTTGCAAACTGACGTTTCCTAATTATCCGCGGATTGAGTTGAAAATCAAGTAAAAATTACGGTCCGTCCACAAACGTCATTCATTCGCCCCTATCGTTTCCGGTATTGCAAATTGGATAACGTTAGTACTTTTTTAAATATACCTTGGTACTCCAAATTTCACAGTGTTTCAAATATGCTGCATTTTCGCTGGAGAAAGAAAAAATATACGTCATTTGATAAAGCTGTTAGCGTGTATGTAACATTCACACATCTCACATTAGAATACAATTATTTCTTGCTGTACGTGACAAAGTTAACGATGCACGTGTGTGATAACTGTGTTAAATATTGAGAAATGAACGACCTTTTACTTTTCCTTGGAACTTTTCTGAAAAATTGTTAGAACAACTGGAAGTTTGAGAGATTCCTTATTTAGATCATTTAATTTAAATACTTTCGAAATTTATGGATTTAATAATACATCACTCTGTATAAAATATTTTCACATGGACCAACAATTTATAAAGTGGCGCTTGATTCGTAATGTTTTAGCCTGAGAATTTTAACGGTATACTTTGTGCAAAGTAAAGTGAAGTAATTTCGTAAAGTAAGGATCAATTACTATTTACAAAGTAGTTGATCTAACATAATAAATAGTTGTTTATTACACTTGTAGCGGCCTAGGATTCCTCAAATACGAGTTTCGAACACTTGACTAGCACAAGCCGCAAGTGGCTGCGCGCCGAGCGTCGATGTCCTACCGATCTTCGACGTTAAGCAGCAGAGTGTGCGGAACCCCGCTAGGATGGGTGCGAACCAGCCTACTAGGTGTTTAGTTTTATAACCAAGCGTCTGAGGTAAGGAGTCGCTGCCATCATCAGCCCCACTGAATGAGTCTAGGCAGTGACTCCGAGACGAAACGCAAAACTATCGCTTTCTCTCTCTGTCCACACTACCCAAAATCTTTCCATTCGTCCCTTCCATTCACACTTCCATAACATTAGTTACCTTTACACTTTATCGAATCACTGAAATAAATAAAATGATACGAATTGGCTGATATTGAAAAAAAAAAAAATAAATTAAACCATACAGAACGAAAGGTACAATATGTACAAACAGACGCAATAACTTCGAGCCCAAATGGAAGAGAAAGATAGAAATTGCAGCTTTCTGGTACGAAATGCTTTACGAGAGAGTTCAGCGGTAAACTGTAACGTTCCTTTGAATATTATTCCTTAACATTGTGATGCTTTCAGCGTGAAGTTACTAGACGCGTTTTCTGGCACGAGGTTCGTAAAATACAGTGATACTCTTTCGACTACGAAAAGCTGCGTCGCTTTATTTTTACATACTTACAACGGTATACATGTATTAGCATATAAAGTAAGTACGCTGTACGTGTAGTTTTGAGATGATACTTTTCTCATACACGTGAGAAAACAAGACTAATCTCCGAAACGAAATGAACGAGTGTAATTTATAAAATAGAAATAACAATAATTTGTCGTGATTTAACAACAATATTAATTTCTCAAGTCTTCACAAAATTATAGGATCCGAGTTAATTGTAAGTATAAAGATGAAAATATATTAAATGAATCCTTGGAATTTTCTTCCGCAACGTTTTCTAATATTTCAATTCATAATATTTTTCCTCGATATTGGGAACTAAAATTTCATAGTATAAATTGATGGAAAGGAATCGCAAATGAAATAATGCGATGTAGCTTTTAATGCAATACAAGTCGAGAATATTGTAAGAAGAGTGTAACAATTAATTTTCTGTTAAATCTCGAGTTTTTAAAAATTTAAATATTACATTTAAGGTATTAACGTTTGATATTGAATGTTAAATTGAAATAAAATTTAAAATTGAATAATAACGTTCTTTGACCTCATAATTGAAAAAAGTCCTCGCATTAAATAACAGTTTTCACTTGACGTTCAATATTCTTTTAATTGTAAAGTCAAATGTTAACTATAATATTAGATTTAAAATATTCAAGATAATATTACATTATATCTCATTAATTATATTTATTCGATTTTGCTTTATTGTATTTTGTTTATGTAACATTAATCACAGTACATATTATATTGTTATCGTTACTATTATAGTATATATTATATTATTACACAATTTTTATACGAAACATTTCTCGTATAACAACTGTATTCCAAGTATTTCAGGACGACAGAATTAAATGATTCACTCCGTGTTTGATAGTATCAAAATTTTAGCTGTACAAGTCGGTCAGTTGAAAAATACATAAAAATTTGAAGAAGCTGTCTCTATATCTCACGGTCCGATAAAAATCCTCGCTTACGTTACTTCGGTTTACGTCTCGAAAAGTTTGCGCTCCTCTCCGCATTTCGTCTTGAGGAACATTTCGCAAAAAAATTGTCGTCCAATGGCAGTTAATATACCGCGGAACATTAAAAGCTTTCCTCCAAAGTACTTACATTACTTTTCAATCGGCCGTTTCACGATGTCGAACGTCGCGCTCCGTTTGAAGGGTAAATTTCATCGAGGTCTGACGCATAAATTTCGACGAAGTCTGAGGCATAAATTTCGTCGAAGTCTGTATTCGGCCTGTTCCTCCATCGTGGATTCTGGTATCCTAGAACTTAACCTCGTTCCCTCAACCTACATCGAATCTCTCTCTCTCTCTCTCTCTCGCTCTCTCGTTTATTTTCGTTCAACTTTCCAGACACGCAAGATCCCGGTGGCGTTCTCGTCTCCCGGGAGCCGGGCTGTTTGTAGGTCCTCAAAGCTTTTATTCCGCGTCACGATAATTTTCTTTTTTTCAATTTTTTTTTTTTTTTTTTTTTTTTTTTTTTGTTCGTTTTCTCTCAATGAAAGGAAAGTAACAGAATTCTTCGCGTTGACGTTACTGAAACGTCGATCGAAATAAGCAGGGCCGATCAATTCGATCAATTAACTTGCGAGTATTTTTCCCCATCGCCAAAACGAGCGACGGAATTTATAAAATAAATATCGTCGTTATATTAATCCCGTTTGCGTTTCATGGAATACATCATGGAGCCACGGATTCGATTTTCGATGTACAAAGGGCGAAAAGGGCGGGACACGTCAGCGTGTACGCTGTATAAATCTCTGAATTCCCAGGGATCTCGCCGAGTGTGTCTCCAACCCATATTCCGTTCGCATCATGGGTTTTTACTGTACACTATACGTCACCCAGGATCCGAACTATTGGATTACAACAAGCAATATCTGTATGGACGTCGGTGCAGATAGTATATCCCCCTCGAAAGGAGCACTTTCGACGCTACCATATTCCGCGAGACTTTGCAGTTTTATTAAGGGCTGCTGCTAAGAGTTTTCCCGCTCCACGCCCGCGTGGATTCTCACGTTAAAATATTCCGGCGATGAAAAGGTGACAAATGTTTGGAGTGTTATTTCTCTACGGGAACGTCATTGTTAAATCCTGGAAGTTACCGATTCTCGAATATAAATGAAATTTTTTCTTCAGCTATTTTGAGAAGACCGGATTTTCATAGATCCAGCATTTCGATGTCCAATTGCTAATTTCAACACGTTCTGCTGATTGAATTTCCAATGCTTTCCAAAACTTGCCCTACGTGCCGATGAGTAATTCTCGCGTGAAGTACACTAAATTAAGAAAGTATCGACGCAACTGGTTTTCTTGTCGTATTTTCGTGAAAACAAATGAGCCTGTTTGCATCACGAAGCGAAATATTCCGCGAGTAAATTACGAAGAATCTTGTATTTATTAATAACACGAGAGACTGAGAAATCAATTAGCGAAAATAACTTTCTTATTAAAAATTGCTTGTACCTTGCAAATATCTTTTGACATTAAATATATATATATATATATCGATCGATGAAATAGTTTAGTTATTATATTTAGTAATATTTTTAAATAGTAAAATTAACTTTGACAATATTTTCAACAGTTTTAGATATATTGTATTCTAATAGTTATGTTACAGCGATGGTATAATAACAACTTTTTCTTTTCGACTAAAGATTCTGTCAAAAAAAGAATATTTTCGTGACTCAAATTGTACATACAAGTACACTGATTAAATTATGAGCTTTCTAATATTACGTACTCTGTCTCGTATTCTGATATTTCATTATAATTAGCCAGTACAATAAACGTTTAAATTAAGTTGAATTGATAAATTATAATACATATAGACAGCTATGTGCAGTTTAGGTCATATGCAATCTAAGTTGCGATAAAAATGGGTTAACAGAATCATAAATAGTTTACTAAATACAGAACTAACAATTTTCAGTAACAAATTGTACAACTCGTTATTGCTACCGTGCACTTACTTATTTTGATAAAGGTATTGTTAAAAGACTAGATGCCAGTATTTTTTCACCCACATACATTTTTATATGTTATAGAAATTTATTTATGTGCATGGCTCTTGAACAATATATGCAAATAAGTGTATTTCATTTATCAAAGAACACTAATTTATGATTGACACATTCAGCTTTTACAATGCGAATTTCACAATTCCAACAATTTAAAGCATTTTTCAAAACTCAAAATTCTTCTTCTCTGCCCATCGCGTAATTGTTATCGATTTATCTACGAATAGAACGAATAAAAAGTTTGTTTCATGTATTATATTTTGCATATTTCGAATTATTTTTTCGTGCATTGTTTACATTCTGTGCATTCTTGTATCTTTATATTTTTTCATAAAAGCATAAAAATCTGCAATCTACTGATTATGAAATTGTTTTAAGAACAAAATTCCTCGACTGGCCAATATTCAAAATTCAAAACAACGACTTAAGGATGAAATTGTAGCGATTCTTAAATAAATGTTTGAGAAGATAATAGAAAATTTTGGAATGTCTGAAAAATAAATCTTTAAAAGAAGAAAAAAAATAAGATGGTATGGCAGCGCCTTCATAGACTGAGTGTTAGAAAATTGAAAATTTAAAGCTCTATTTTAAATTATATTGTAACGATAATATTATATGTATTGTTACACGATATTGAATTATTGTACATTCTTATCATAAATTGATTTTAATTTTTATTTTCATTATTAACGACATGTAAATTATTAATGTTACATTATTATCAAGTGTTTGAAAATCAGATTTCTGTGTGCCCTCGTATTTTCTTGATTTATTGCAACTTGTAACGATCACAAGGAGTAACAAAAAATTGAATGAGAAATAATGTTAGCAGAAGGAAAGATATAACTCGCAGTAGCTATGATGATGCGATTCGGCAGCCTCGGAAGGGACAGAAGAAAGCAACTATGTAGGATCGGACAGTCGGTAAATTATTGGCTCGTAAAGAGTTTTATTGTAGAAGATGATGACCTGGCAAATTTGGAAAGGCTGATTTATGCGGTCCACCGTCCCTTCCCAATCATGTTTTAGCTTCTAATCCGGTAGTTCGTTCTCATCCCTCTGTCGAGTAACACATAATAGGGCGAAAGAAACACTAGGTGTAAATTTTGGGTCAAGTACAATTTTGTGGCTTATCTTTTGGTAAATTTCTACTTTAGCGACTTTTTCCACATTTTGGGTATTTTTCTTTTTTTTTTTAATCACAAGAACTACATAACTTTTTCGATCTCTCCCGATTGATTTCTTGTTTTAGTAATTAAGTGAATCTCTTATTTTTTATATCTTGAAGCATAGAATAGCCCAAATATGTATACCACGCTATACGAGGTAGTGTAAACTGCGAAAGAAAGAAGGAAATAATGTTATAGAAAATCCGTTAGCAAATGCTTTGTTATCAAGTCACATTATTAATAAATGTTATACGCACAAAACACGGATAAATAGCGTTTTCCATTATCGTGTTTGAGTTTTTGACTTGTGGAAAATTTTAAAACAAAAGGTTCCTGACTTTCCGCGAAGAATGAAAAACAGTTTTATTGAAATTCAGCAAAATTCCCAGAAACTTCGTAGTATTATTAATTCCATTGTTTACCGATATCAAGCTTGGCACAACACTTCGAAATGAGAAATTAAAAATTTTTTATTATATTATTACAATGTAAACGACATGAAATTATTACCATATGATGAAGAAACATGTACTTCACCGTGCTAACGTAACGATAGTGTCAACTTCTATGTGTGATAATATATTATTTGACATTAAACTTTCAATATTTTTTATTTTTAGTTTTCATAATTAAACAATATTTTTATTTTCTTTAATTAAACTTTAAATGTCCAGTTAAATGAATATTAATTTGAATACTGAAATGAATGTCAATTTGAAATTAAAATGAATATTTTTAATTATTATTCTTCTTGCTTCTAGATTACGGGTGTAAATTTTATTCATAGATTTCGCAATTTGGCCGTCTAAGTTTGGGATATTTTATGTAACGTTTGTGTGCCCTGAAATTTTGATGTGAAATCGTGGTGGCGATGCACGTGGAAATGTAAACGAAAAGTTCTGTCTCCGTCAGCGGGAATCGTCATGTACATACACATGTGCCATTGGTTTGAGAGAAAAGTGACGTATTTGAAAAATCATAAATTTTGTGTTGTTCGTAAATGTTAATTATAAGAGTAAACTGTTTCCTAGGAGAGTGCCACTTTTTCGTGTAATATAATTAGTAGCCTTCACATTTTTATAAACAGATGCGAAGAAATGAAAGAAACTATTTAAAAATTTGCTTCATCTTCAAAAATTATAACGAGTAATTTAGACATTATTCTTGCGTTATTCAAGGTCAACAATGCATGGACGTGTTTCAGGTATAATTTGTTGGATCAGAGATTTTTACACATCCTTCACGCTTAGGTAGTTTAGATAATTTACAACCGTATTTTCCATAAATTTCAGTTTTGTAGTTTCGACGAGTTTTTTTTTCCGCACAATAGCAATGACCGTGTCATAAATCGAGTGCAGGCAATGGTTTCTAGAAGATGATGGGCTCGTTCCCCATAGCTGCCACCCCACGCGAGTCAGTCTCATGGGGTGAAAACTAGAGATTCTGGAAACCTTCTTCGTATTTTCTGATTGATCTTGTCCCTCCTCCTACGATTTAGCCATCTTCAGAGTCTTTTGAAAGGGAGGATAAGAGTTTCATAGAAAAAGCTTTGAGGAAGGAGTCACTGATTCAGAATCAATTGTAGAATCAGTGGTCAAGAGTTTTAAAATAGCTGTCAGTCAGTTGAGTTGCAAACGGAATTGTCAAAAGTTCTCATTGTCAGTCAAGTAGAGTTAGTAATCAATCCGTCTTTAGCTTTAGCTTTAGTTTATTCAGACAGAATTAACTGCCATCTCTAGAGATCAGTAGCAATCACTACAGGTCAGAATGAAAGTATTGTCATTTCTTAAGTCAACTTGCAAAGAGCTCAACGTCTTCCATATTGTATAAACATACTGAGTAATTTTACATCCCTGAATTTCCCATAAATACATAAAAATTCGGAATTTGACAATTATTTGATGTAATTTATAATTTATTTAAAATTTCATTACAATTTGAGGATTATTTAGATCTTTTGTAACAATATAATTGTGCAATATTGTATTAGAAATCTTTTAATTTAAAGAATATTATATAGATTATAAAATAAACAATTTCATCGATAAATATTTGAATTATTTTGTCTCAAACTTTTTATTTCAAACCGAGTCTTGGTCAGAAAAAAAATTTCCGGTGCGTTTGTTTAATACTCCTATTGTTATTCACGTTAGAAGGTTAAACGGAAAAAATTAATTTACGGTGCACGTTTTAAAAGGTATACTTTGACAAAATTAATTTAAAAACGAATTTTAATAGAACTAGGTAACGTACATTAACAAATACAATGTTGAGTGAAGTAACATGGTGGTTATCAGTGATTATATTTTAGATTAATAAAAGATAAATATTATCGATTCAAAAAATCTTCGTTACATTTTGGTCGAAACTTAGTTAACAGTATAGCATGGCACTACAATCTCTATGGATCGTTTTAATGCACACAGTATTTCAAATATTCCGTCAGAAGTTCGCATCGTTAGCAGATCATTCCATTTGCAACTCTTTTCGATCGATGTATATTATCGAATTTTATTTTTGAATTTCAAAGTTACAAGAGGAAATTTCAAAAATTTGTGTTTTCACATCGCATTACATTCCACTTGGACATTATGATCTCACGAAAGAAATTATGAAAGAATTATGACGACTCGTGAAATTATTAAGTTAACCAAAAAGTAATTGCACCTTTTTTTTTTTTTAATAGATGCACACGTTCATATATTTTAAAATATATGTGACCCATCTGATCTGATATCTGATTGTTCAACCTTATTTTGGAAAAAGAAACTGCACAATTTGTCGAGAACAAATACCAAACACATTTCTTTTAAAACGCAATAAACATCCCCTTTTATCGGACCGAACTGATTTATGAGAGTTAAAGTTTCTGGCGATACGTAATACGAAGGGTTGTTATTTCACGTACAAACTAAAATGGAAAATTACAAAATTCTGCTACTTTTCCTTATGAAGAAATACCTTCGCGAGAATGTGTACAGAATTTTTGAATATCTGCGTGCTTCGAACGAACGTTAGAATTGGAATCGCAAATGACGCGAAGGTGCTAATCGGTGCACTATTTAACAAATGGCGCACAATCGCGGTTTGTATGGCGTTAAGACTATTGGTGTCCACGACACTCGTGGGCAATACGTGCATTCGTGCAAACAAGCAAGCGCAAACCTGTTTACTTTCCCCCGAGAATCATCGAAGAAAGTTGGGCCAATGCCGATAGCACCGCTACCCATAACTTATCCTTGCTAATCAAAACTTCTCTAGCAACGATCCTAGCAAAAGGCGCGGCAGGGTGAAGTAAAATATGACGGTTATATATAATACGGTCGTTGGTCCGTTCGGTGTTGTTTCATCGCGAGATTCATCGTACATAGATACACACGCGCAGAGAACCCTCTGCTCAACTGTATTTCCACGGGACTAGATCGAAGCTTGTTTGCTTATTTCAACCGGGTCTCCGAATCCTATCGAGTCCTTCGCTGACTCTAGCTGCTACTTGATCCCCCAAAGACAATACCGTTTATGCTAATCCGTAGACGTTACTGAGTTTCCGAGCTTTTCGGTCACTGCATAGGTCGGCAGTCTCGGATTCTGTGTTACGTCCGACAAACGCTGTCTTGCACTACGTATTATTTCAGCGTAGAAGATATATCTCGGGGCAGTGCGCGCACGCGGGAGCAGTTTCTTCTTAATCTTTTGCTGATCACGAGGTCTCTTTAAATGATTTTTCGTTGTCACAGACTCCTAAGATGCGTTTTCCTAGTTTTTCTTGTGATGAATCAATACTAATATATTATCTTGTTTGTCCAAACGTTATTTAAAATAACAATACGTTGGTGGTTTATTTGAACACACACGCGAAAATGATCTTTCTCCAGATTATCGAACAGAATAACTTTTCGGCTTGTTCTTCGTTTTTTATTTGTATAAATTTTCACAAATCGAACAATTTCTCGATTTCGATCCTTTGTACGTCACAAGTAGATGTAATTTCATATCGAATTACTTGCTATTTTATTTGACCAATCGAATTTGGAATGAGAAATTATTCGGAAATGAATTTCGATTTGAATCTCACATTTGCGTTAGTTCCAACATGTGGGTAATAAATTAATTCAGATAAATTAAGTCGTTATTCAAAATTCCATTCCAAGTAAAATGTGTCCAGCTCACTCTCTCTTGCGTCCACAAATTAAAAAAAAAAAACATTACGCCGGAACATGCAAGTTGATAATGCTCTTGCGAATCGGCAGAGATATTCTTGGCTATCACACGACGAAAATATCGACTTCCTTCCTATTGTAATTTTTTTTTTTCGTTACTCTTTTTTTTTAGCGAGCTATGTCTATGCGATTTTCTTTTCCCTCTCCTCTCTCTCTCTCTCTTTCTGTCGTTTTTCTTTGCCATTATCTTTCCAATAACGGCGACAGAGTGAAAGCGCGCCGCGCCACAGAATCTAACATTACTCCACCGCTAATGGGAACCGATAATTACTTTTTCGGCCACCTTAAATTCGCTCCGGTACCGTCGCGATAAACCGTGAATAATGCGATAACAGAGTTACCGTGTCACTCGGTTTTTCAGCCTCTCATTAGCGCTTTTAATAACGGCTCCGCTATTGATCGACATCTGGAATGAAATTAATTACAGGTCCCCCTCCCCCCTCTAGATATGAAAATTCCGTGTCGAGTCTCGGCGGGACGTTCGAACGAACGAGGCAATGCGCTTTTAGGAGCGGGCAAAATTTCGTATCGGCCGGTAAAAGTGCCGGGCTGTCGCCATCGTTGCTTGCGGACGTTCTTTTTCCTTCGGACTAAAACGATCCTTCGGCTTTATCGAGCATAATGTGCAATTAATGCGTCGCGTTTGCGAAGGGAGAAGAATGATAGGCAGGACAAGCCGAGAGGAAAAAGCGATGTTAAAAATTTTAACATTCGTGCGTCGTGTGTGTCACTGACGAGCGAAGGAAGTACAAATCGGAGATGGCTTTTACATCACGTAACGAGGTGGTGTGGCATTTCTCGAAAATTGCAAAAATTCGAATATTTCAACTTTCTCTTCTTAACTGAATCCACTGTGATGTCAAAGATGGAAATTTTCTCTTTACAACGATCCCTTAAAACTCGCTGCACAATTTTTCCTTTCTTTTTTTTTTTGACCATTTTATTAAACTTAGAACATTAGATGACGAAGATTAGATGGCTAGATAACGAAGTGTTTTTCATTTAACTCTAACATTTAACATTTAACAAAATGGTGATAAAAGAATCGAACGAGTTTTAAGGGATCATTATAAAGAAGAGGTTTCAATCTTCAAAATAGTAGTGGAAATGAAAACGTTTTTTAATGTTTCTACACACGTTTGAATTTTTGAAACAAGTCAATGAATGTGAATATGAATATGAATATTAATCAACGAGTATGAATCAGTTGTTGAAACGAAATGCTGAATATAATTTCAACATCTATAAAAATTAAAAATCTTCAAATCTTTTGAAAATTTTTACTATTTTCAATTAAATTAATAATGGACCAGCATTAAATAATTTGTAATTAATTGCATTATTTATATTAATTGTTTATATGAAACGATGATTAAAGTTTTGAAGATAAAAATATGTAATACATGTTTAATATGCATATATATAATATACATTACAATATATAATATAATATAATATTGTTACCATATTGTAATAATTAATAATTAAATATATTATAAAATTCTTATATTAATAATTATATAATTATACACATTAGCCACATAGTTAATTATATTTATAATTTAGTAAGTTAGAAAAACTACTAGCTTTATTATTTTAATTGGAGCGAGATTTCCTTTTTTGGAGAATTAAAAATTACTCATTATGTGGATTCACGAAAAACATTCAGGTATTCTCTTTTAGCCGACAAATGAAAGTTTAATTAAAATTGTTCTCAGTTGTTGCTTCTTGCTTTGTTATTTATACTCTTGTTAAACAGAATGGATAGTATCAAAAGATAACGCATTAGTATATGTCACTATTTAACTTTAAATGTAATAAATGTCATCAACAAGGAACAAAGAAAAGATTTGTGGTAATTAGAAGCTTAAATTTAAAAAAATAGTTTTGAATTGTATTTTGTCGATATTATAGTTAAGGGGACACAAGAATAACAGAAAATAGAGAAAATCTAATTTATCTGAAAATTCGCCGAATTTATAATAATTGTTCCTCTAAATTTCTTTGCCGATTCACATTACAAAGTTTCAATGTCGGTTTTTTTAAAACTGGACATTGTTATTAAATTCAAGGGAAATTTCACCTTTCATTATGAACTGTGTAATTACACCAAACCCAAAAATGGAATTGTACGCGTATATTGTAGCTAACTAAACGAATTGAACAAAGTTTGTTTACGTTTGCCAATTAAATAATATCCTCTATCGCTAATTACTAATAGCATTTTGACGTTAATGACAATTATTCGCTGAAATTATATAATATCTATAAAATATAAACCTTCGTAAACGGTAAAAATAGATCTCAATACTTTGTATCGGTACGCGTATATTTTATATTTTAATGCGAGGAAAAAAAAGAAAAAGATACAAATTCGTCGTTCATAGAAAAAAAAAAAAGAATTAAATACAAGAATTACTTTCCTACTCTTTAATTTAACCTTTTGCGCTGGCACGTCGAGAATTTTTTGTCTTAAATTGCAACATTTTCTCAGCTTCAAGTATATTTAAATGTAACCCAGGCAAAACAAATGATAAGTTTATTACTTTATTAATAATTTTTTGCCAGTGATATAATAACAAGTTCAAAAGGAAAAGAAAGCGACGAATTATTGTATACGGTTCGGTCACTCGTTATGGTCCGCGAACCAGTTACCAGCGCAAGGAGTTAAAAGTATAAAGCTCTGATAGCTTCGCGGTGAATCGAATGAAACACGGGGGATTTCTCGAGGAAACATCTTAACATCATCCGTCAACGCGATCGAACGGGGAATCAACATCAAAATATACACGATCCAATTTGCGAGAATGCGGTTGCATGATAATAGAGGTCAGTAGGAATTCCTAGAGACAGCAATATGCTACGTTCTATGCCTTCGCCATTTCGCCGGAGATATCCAGGCGAACTAAACCTTGTTCCCTGTAACCCATGTTCGAGTCTCCCTCGTTTATTTCAGTTCGACTTCTCTCTCCTCCCGGCATGTTACTCCCGCAGTGCCCGCTGCCCCGGGGAATTGTAGGTTGTAGGTTCTTCAAAGTGTACGGCGACTCGGCCGATCCAATAATAATATCTCCCGGTTTACAAGGCTCCCAAGTTTATCAATTAATTCTTTTTCCGGGGAGATCGTTGCGAATGTAAAACGCGGCTCGCCGCGCGGCACACGGACCGTAAGAATTTAATAATGTAAATACTCGTGAATTTCTTAAGAACGATCGCCGTTGAAAAGGGGATCGAATTAAGCTACCGTTGCTCGCTTCCGGTCCACGCCGGCTCGCTTCCTCGAGCATCACAACCGGACCGTTTTACGACTCCCGGCTGTATTTTGGATACGACCGTTCTCTCTCCCTTCTTGTGTTTTTCCTCTTCTTTTTTCTTTTTCTTTTTCGCTTTCCACGTTCGCGAATAGTTTCGCGAAATTACTCGGGCCTCGGCAACTTCCCGAGGTAGGTAGGAACGTGATGAAACGTTTTTTACCGAGTGGCGCGCGCGCGCGTGCGAGAGAGAGAGAGGGGGGGAGGAGGAGGAGGAGGAGGTATCGTTTCCGCGGGAAACCTTAATCTTTACGGTTTTAAGAAACTTCTCGCCCAGACGAAACCGCAATCTTGCGCCGGCTTCTATTTGACTTGGCGAACTTTGCTCATCGCTTTCCGCGGAAATGTGCTTCCCGGCCAACGTAAATGCCGCCTCGTTCCGTCGATAATATTAACACGTTATTGACCATCCGAATTTCGCCGAAGCCCCCAGACCTCTCGAGAGAACTTCAAGAGTTTCTTCCTTTTTTTTTTTTTTTCAATCTTGACTTTCACAATTCTTTTTATTACACCGATACCAATCGTATTCTGTCTTGCATCAGTGATGCGACGTAAATAAACTCGCGATTACTCCCAGTGGAGTAAGTTGGAGCACGGTGAACATCGAACGAAAAGCGCGAGGACACTGTTATTACTGCTCGTTAGACGTTTGCAACTCGTTCTTATCGTAGACTCGATTGTACTTTCGTACTTTCTTTCGCAATTTCATTCATGGATCTCAATATATATAATATATATATATATACACCCGGCAAGGCGTGTTCCCATAATCCATGCAGCATCTCTCTCCCTACCTCTTCCCCTCCGTTTATTCTGGTTGAAGTTCGCCCGCGGCAGGGGCGTGGTGTTCATTCCTCTTGGGAATGTATCCTCCCGCTGCAAGTGCTTCAAAGACTACTTGCCGTGATTCAATAATGCCTGTAGACTACCGTGAACATCGCACGAAACTCTTAAATTTCTAATTAATCATCTTCGAGTCTGTCGAGCGGGCGACGCTCGGGATGGTGGTGGCTCACGTGCAGGCGAGACGAAATGAAAGAACGAACCAGTTCCCCGGGTCTGCGGAGCGTCGAGCATTGGATATTTTGCGCGGCTGTATTCAAACTGCTTTCGTTTCTCCCATTCAGAGATGTTACTTTTGAGCGACGTGGAAGGGGAACTTTTTTTTCTTAAGGAGATTAGAAATTTTGTTCAGAGATAATAGAAATAAAATGTAAAGTAATTGATTTGTTTTTTACTATTATTATAGAGTATTATTAGTTTTAGTATTATTTAGTGTTTTATTAGTTTTTAGTATTATTTAATATTTTATTTAGTATTTTACTATTATTATTTCACGGTTCGGTACAATTTTATAGTTTACATTTATTTGAACTTTATTATTCTGTTGCTCGAATAAAATATTTGCTAATCATAGTAATGCTTTTTTTGGGCTAAACTACAGTGGAACTTCCTTTACTCGAATCCCATTTAACGTTATATAGAACCTCATACATACGAACTTACAATCCATTAACTTTTGTTATACTCTGTTTGTACACTGTTAGAGACACTTGTCAGTTGTTTCTTATTATTCAAACAAATAAGAATAGGATATAGAGAAAGCTAGTGAGTCTCTATTATTCGAAATCCTTGGTTATCTGGGGAATTTTGTCCTCCAACGTGTCTGAATAAACAAAGTTCTACTATATTTTATATACAGGTAGTATTGTATGTGCGATATATGTTTTTCCTGTCTGCGAAAAAAACTTGTGAGATTATAAAAAATACACGATTTTATTAAAATGTATTTTATATACGACTCTGCGTTTAATTTGAAGCGCAAACATAATGTAATTTGTATAAAACTCGTCATGTTGAAAGCTAGATAAATCAGAAATAAGTTGATAATTTTTTAATAAGTGTAATAATATTACATTAATGTAATAATATTTGATTGTTCTACTTTTCGAAAATTCGATTGTCGAGTATTTTTGTCTAATTCAGATATGAAAGACCATAATTTTCAATGAATTCCGAATATAACGCGCTTACCGATGATGGTGAATAATTAATGAGATAGAACACGGAGCAAGAAATACTTGGAGATATGAAAGATTCGCAAAGATATTTTTGCGACTTTTTAGACCAACTTTTTTGCAATGTTATGATTGAATTTCACGTTAAATTTTGTTAAATCATGTTCTCGCTACAGTATATTTTTACTTTTATTAAATTATGAAATATTCATCTAAATTGCCGTTAAATTATATCTTCTTTCGTTAGCAAGTTATAAAATTTGTTAATCTGCTAACGGTAATAAAACTTGCATGTTCTTTCGTTTTCGATTTGTTCATATTTTTCTGAAATTAAAAAATATCTCAAGTTTAAGTGAAATATGGAAACATTCGTATTCGTGTTAAAAATTCTTATTAAGTTTCGTATTGAACAGCAGAGTCCTTTTTGGTTTTCAAACCGAGCGTAAGATTATTTAATAATTTAAGTAATCAGAGATCAGTTTACCTTCGGCTGTGTCCTTGCATCTGCAAGAATTGAAATTTAGCGTACTGAAACTGACTTTTAATTTCCTGATTAAAGGACCTTCGAATTCAATTAGCAAATCGACTTTCTTGTTTTGAATTTTGAATTTTCACTTCTGAACTCGCGTGTTCATCAATTTATTTTCGCCGTCGAAATTAATATTTCACTCGGTATCGAGAGCATCAAGAATGTTGACGTTATTGATTTTTTGTCCATTTAGAAATGAATTTGTTTTTTTTACTATCAGGTATTTTAATTAGAATAATTGATAGATATTATTTCAAGATTTTTTCCATTAATAATTTTAGATGTTGTCATAAAATTCTGTATCGGCCGACGCTTAGAGAAAAAGAAGTCGTCTGTATCCAAAGAACGTGAAAAAATATTTGAATATTTTATTTTTGACCTCTTTTTACGTCGAAATGTGAATTTTGCAAAAATCTGATGGATTTTTCGTTATCCTGATGATTACTAGCTTAGAGAAGCTCATTTTATTTATTTATTTTTTATACAGATGTGTATCTTTTTCTGTAAATTTGATATATCGTTTGTTCGTTAAAAGATGAAACGTAGTTCTTTCGAAGTTTTAAATTAAAACGTAGATGACATAATCTTAACGTTTTACCTGTTCTGTATAACGTTAGGAAGGAGAAATTGCATTAATGAACTTATTTTAAATGCAAGAAACGTCAGAATTATAAAAACTTTATTACACGAAACATCAGGGTATTGGCATAATTTTTGCATGAGTTTCGTTTAAGTTTGAAAATGTTTTGCAATAAATATTGTAAATTTGGCGACTGAAGGAGTACAGATAGATGTTAATGTAGCGAAAGTATTGAATTTTTTATGGTGCAATAAGTCGCAGGAAATTTCAAAAAATTCACACGTTTAAAGCTTCATGAAATTTTAAAAGGACGAGAAACAATGACGTGCTAATAACTGCAGTCTAACTTGGAACTTGGATTTCGTGCCTAATACGAATTTAAAAATGAGATTATAGTACTTTCAACTACTATAATGCTAACTACTTCCTTTACGAGTTCAGGACTTTTAGCTTGTACATTAGTAAAATGGGAAAACTGTGGTAATTTAATATACTTTTTAAGTAATGTAAATGCAGCTTTAAATAACACAATTGCACAAATAATATTAATTAATTATTCGTTGTTGTTTTTCTGTATATTTTTCCTTATACTTTTTTTTTTTTTTTTACTAACCTCGAAAATGAACCTAAGAGGATTTTACGAAATTCGAGACAGTAGTAAGAGTGTGTCAATCCTAATAGCATAGATGCAGAAAGAAATGCAAAAAGATCAAGATAGGTGTAGTTGGATTTATACAAGATTTGTCAGAGAGTTTTATACTTTTAGAGTTATTATAGTTATTTTCAAATTTAAATGACAGAACTGAGATTACAGAGATCGGAAACTTTGATGAATATTTATTTCATTTGACAAAATTTAACTCCTCATGTACGTGGAATTAGATGGAGCTGCTGCGAGAAAGAAGTTGGAATTATTTTACCACGATTCTTCACTTTGACTTTTATTGCGCTGCCATTTTGTTTTATTCATCTCATCCCCAATCTTGCAAATAATTATACTACTTAATATGTTGTATGTTTTTCTTATAATTTGTATAATATATAGTATAATGCAATATAATATAATATGTAATGCATATTATAATTATATACATAAAAAAATAAATGTAATCATGCAAATTCAGAAGTAACTTGATGCACCGCATTTATTTGAATTAGCACTCTATTGCAAAATTTCCATATATAATTATATCATTATTGGAAGAATTTAAAATCTCACGTAGTCTTCGATAATAATATTTTCACTGATCATTGATCTTAATATCCAACAAACAATATTTCCCATTGAATTTGTCTTGCTTTACCTTCAGTCTGTGGATCACTCCGACGCAAGTGAAGAAGCAGAATTTATTTCATCTTTTACACGTGTAAAACACCTCTTCCACTGCTGCATAACGTTACCTTCCGATGTTTCTCACGCGTCAGTCTGACAAGCCTGTTAGAATCCAATAAATTTAGCCAGCATTCTCATTCCGAAGATTGAAATAATTGAAACGTTCCCCTTTTACTTGGCGGGGTTTAATTTCCATAGTTGGCGGTGGCTGGTAGATTTATCGCTGGAATCCGGCCACTCCATCGTCAGCGATATCTTGTCCGGCGGTATCGTTTTTCCCTGTTTTCAAGGGTGTGTCCCTCCTGTCTTTGAAATTAAATTTGCAAATTGAACGCAGCTCCGTGAATCCACGGTGACGCGCTGCACGATGTAATACCCTGCGTATCCTCCTTCAGGTAATTTATTAAAATCGCGCGTATCATCGGCGATGCGCGTCGAAAAATTACGACGTTTCCCATTTCCATTAGTACGAGCATAGAAAGTAAATAAATAAAAGTGATATCTGGCCGCTTTTTAATCACTCCGAGATTCGATCTCGTGTAAAGAGCCGCAGACATCTCTCTCGGGGCTTGGGCGGTTGCTCGTTTCTCGTTTATTACCGGAACATCCGTGAGAGATCCGTTCGACTCCGCCAGGATTTTCCCGTCCTTTGCTCCTCGAGGCTTCATTATTCGCCCTCGATATGTATTTATTCGTCGCATCCTCCAGTAAACGAATTTAACAGGGAGTCTCTTTCGAATGGCGACCGCGTTTTCAGATTGAACCGGTAATAACCGGCACCACGTGTTTCAACAGCGGCCGATCGACGATCGATACCCGCTCGATGTTTATACGACGACACATCCGCACGCCGATTGTAATTTCGAACTTGCCGCGGACGAGTTTGACGGGGTGAAGTTTCAACGAACTCGTGCTTCGGCAGCGTTCTATCGGATATCTTCTCTTGGACGTGGAAAAATGCAGAGACGCTGAGAGAACCGCGAGACCTAGGTATTTGTCTTTAAAATGTGCGTTCCCGTAAAAATTTGAAACTAGAATCCTCGGTCTTGTATCGGAGAAATTGGAATACGAGAAATGAGGAAGAGTTTACGTATCGAAAGACTCCTCACGTTTCAGAAAACTGAAATTCGTATGTTTTTCGAAAAATGCTTGAAATTTTTGAAAACGCACCATGTTGCACGTCTGTAAAATTTCTACGAAAAATTATGGACTGATCAGTTTGATCATTCTGATAGTTTTGGCGTTAAATATTCATAGAAATTTCCACTGAATTCATTGGGTGTACGACACGAATATAAATATTTTGTGCGACACGACACGATACGATTATGACAATCATGTTGGTAAAACAATAAAGTGCATAGAAATTACAAAATATTTAGTGTAAACGTGCATTTCGTGAAGATTGTAAAATTGTTTGAGCTGTCAGTTGTCCATTATGTTAATAAATCCTGATATTTAATGTAATCGTTTTTAAATGTGAGTACACATATGTTTTCAACATATGCATAGTGATATTATCTTGTCACGGGACTCACGTTTCATTACAGTATAAATGAGATATTAAAAAAGTGTTTTTATAATATGCGTGGTATATTTATAAAAATTTTCTGTACTAAATATTTTCATAACTCATCAATATCTGTTATACATATATTTTGTGACTAAATTGTGGATTCTTATGCGTTTGTGGAAAATTGAACATCCAGAATGCACCTAATACACCAAAATGTATAAGATATCCAAAGAGAAATATTAATTACAATACTACGTAGAAGAAACAATTTTTTACTTAATTTTCATGTCTTTAATTATGTTTCATCTTTGAAAATCTTTAAACGCACGAAGATCTGCAATCTGTTTGTGAGGCGAAAATCGATATCACATTTTTACAAACAAATTATATCTTACGCCTGACGAGCTCGTGGAGAAATGTCATATTTTGAATCAGCAAGGACAGAATCGTTACATCAGTGGCGTATACTGCGTTCAAGAAAAGTAAGAAGAGCAGTGATGGTGAAATATTCACGACTTTTGAATCGGAATGAAGCGATATCATCCTTTGGTTCAAAATCCCAACAATACCAGATACGTACGTACGAAATGTGCAAATTTCTTTGGAAAATTATGTCGCATTTGCCATTCTTTTCAGACGTTGCAGCATCGGGTTACCACCTGATTCGTACGTTGTAGTGTTTTTTTTTACTGTATGAAAACTTTGACGGTATTACTGTGAAATATAATATCGAAAAATATTTTAACGACATACTAAAAAAGTTTCGCAGCGATGAAATAATGACATTGTTATAAATTTAGTAGAGGGTTATGAAAAATAGTTTGTGATTATATTCTTTTTTTTTTTTATGAAATTTATAAATATGTGTCAAACATTAATCCATAGTATTATGTCAGAACATTAATTGAATCTGGTATGTCGATTTGTTGCTTTCGAGAAAGGAAGATAAGAAGAGATTGACTATTAATGAGATACGATATGAAGACCAGGAAGTCAGTATTGAAGATTCACTTACTAAGAAAGAAAAAGCAAAAGGATGAAATTTGGACTTTAGATGTTGATATTCATTCCAAAATTCAGCAGATTCGTAATAAATTGAGTAGCGTTCAAAAATTACACGAAATAAAAGGGGCAATCGCTGAATATTAAAATATATCTAAAAAAAAAATTTAAACACGTTAAAACTTTCAAGGAAATCAAATTTTGAGCAATAGAAATATTTCATAAATATTTCGCAATATTAATACTACTTTTCAAATTAATTATACTTGAGTAATTAATTTAATTAATTGCATTTTGTAAATAAACATTTCATTCATAGTTATAAATTAATTTCAATAAATTAGCATGTAAA
>KQ435696.1:214559-232921 GCA_001276565.1 Melipona quadrifasciata | reverse complement strand
CGGTTCATATATAACATAATAAATCCATCTTAAACAAAAAATATCGTGTATTCATTTCGCATCAAAAAAAGGGAAGAAACTTATGGGACACCCTAATATAATGTTCAATTCTCATTTATCAAAACGTAAAACGTTTTCATAATATATATTGTGCTATAGGAGACTTGTGACAAGCATATTAAATAAATTTTTAATTTTCGTTTTCGAATCTTTATTATTTTTATAACTACCGATTCATTATTTTTATTTAGTTTGAAAAGACACAAGTTTCTTATTTGAAAATATCGGAAGCTCCACATATTTAGAACTTCAGAACTATAAATAATCTCGTATGTAATGTAAACGTAAAAAAGTTTTCGCATAGTTATTGTATTAAAATATGTATTTTTTGGTTTTAGCTTCTAATGCGCAATACCGTATTTACGATTTACAAAACAAATTAGATCAGACAGTGCGTTGTAAATGTATGTAAAAATAATAATCATTTGAAACAGCAGTAATCATCTAATACTAATCATTCTAATACGTAACAGAAGACGCTGTATCAATCGACAATCATTTACTTTGGTATCTGGCTTTACGATTTTTCCGTCGTGTTTCGAGTACAGATTGAATTTTACAACGATCAAATGATCCTTCTTTCAAAGCTGCATACGTGTTCACCACAAACTGGTTCACATTCAAACTGTTTTTGCATCTGGAAATATTTTTCCGACCAGGCTGTTTCATTAATTGAAACAAGTGGAAATTCGAAAATACAACGCAGGAAGAATGTGCCTGACGAAGTACTGACTATTTTCCAATCAATTTCCAATCGCACGTTGAAAAGCAACATGTATCGCACAATGTTAACAAGTTAGACTTTCTTCGTTATTCATAAGTTGTTTTTTTTTTTTCTTTAATGTTTATTCAGTGCAGTGTTTCATGGTAGTAGATTCTTTGTAGATTGTCAATCTTTGTAGATTGTCTAGAATTTATTGATCACCACCATCTCCCGTTGATTGCTGGAGAAATCTTTCTCTACGAGAAATCTTCTCCTATATTTTGTAAGTAACGACAGACTGCTTTATCCTCGCGCTATAATATGTAATTAGACAGTGCATGAGACGTTTGCTTCCTTCGTTGAATTTCTTTTGTCTTTCGCGTTTATTTTCAAACTGTCTTGATTATTTTCGTTAGGTTCTGGTGCATTCGTTTGCTGAAGTTTCGCGATTATCAATGGGGATTATTCTTCGACGGCCATTTCTTTTACTGTATCACACTAGACCTCTTATGTTTAGGGTTAGCGTTATCACACGAAGCTCAAGCTTTTAAAGTTTTGGCTCTCAAAGTTATTAAATCAACAATTATCAGTTATCAGTCATGCAGTTAAGTTTACAATTGTCATCGTGCACAATCTGGACAACTCGAGTCTCCGATTAATGCTTAGTTCAACCGATTCTTTTGCTTACCGAGCGCTGTTCGCTGTTGCAATAATACTTCTTCGCGGAAGAAACGCGCGAAAAATATTTCCACGACAAATAATTCAAAAGAT
Source organism: Melipona quadrifasciata (assembly GCA_001276565.1). NCBI lineage: Eukaryota > Metazoa > Arthropoda > Insecta > Hymenoptera > Apidae > Melipona > Melipona quadrifasciata. The sequence goes on along the minus strand of KQ435696.1, from coordinate 231,387 downwards.
AATCGCAATGAAATCGTGGCTGAAAGAACAAACGTAAAGTTCGAACGAGCATAAAACGACGAGTATAAAAAAAGCGTCGGAAACGTCGACGAGTGAAAAATCAAAAAGGCAAAATCAGAATGCAAGGAACGGGACGATAAAACGGCAAAGATAAACGAATTGGGAAATTTGAGAAACGTTTATTGAAAGGACGAGAGAAAGATACGACGACGCGAAAGGAAAGTATCGTCAAAAATATGGGTCATTTACCAGAATCTTCGTGCTCCAGGACCGAAAATATGGCAATGGCTGTACAGATTACTCTGACTGATCGTTCAGCTGCGCGATTCGCTAAAGCGTTCGCTTTATGGACGTGTACCCAAAATTTTAATCGATATCGTACGTGTCCCCCCTTTGTATTTTCTTGAATGTTATTTATTCGTATTCCCTGAATGTTATTATTCTCAGTGTATCGTCTAAATTGATTAAAAAATTTATTAATTTTATTATTTACTCTTTTAGTCTTTTGCTCATCCTTGAATTGTTGATTCGTGTAAGAAATCCAAGCTTTTGTTTGTTACTGACACTTTTCCTACTCCCGAATAAAGTTTGTTTTAACGCGTAAAGCGGTTCCGTTTGAAAAATTACTGACGACCTTGAAATCTTTAAACGTTAAAAAAAATGATGTCGAGGAAAATTTATTTATCAATGTAATTTCTGACTTTAAAACGGTACGACTTTGTCCGGAAAAGTTTCTTCGTGCAAAAGGAAACGAGGCTAGGATATTTAGGTGATCCCGTTTAGATGGGACACCCTGTACACTAGCAGTACGCTTCAATTCAATTTACGATGGCTTATTATACACCAAAATTATCGATACAATTTGGGTTTTGGGGGAATATCGAGGGAATTACAGGACCGCTGCGAGAGATTTCCAGATCATCGACACCCAACTCGTGTGGCGATTCAGAGGTGTACTAATGACACTGAGTGTAACTATCTTTCAGGGATAGAATAAATTAACCAAAGTCATTAATTATTTCGAACGACAGGGAACAATTCTTGGACATTTTGGAGACAACTTTGGAAAATCGGTATATTTAGGTCGATGTATTTTTCTTGAAACAGACTACACGTTTATATAAATAAAAACATACAGTTTCATTAAAAAAGCGTCACTTTGAGACGGTTCTAAGCGATTAAAAGCGGTTCTAAGATTTGTCCCGAGACAAACCTAATCTAGTGGTCGTCGAAACGTAACGAGTTTTACTTGAAACATTTTTCTCGAAGAGCGAATACTTTGGAAAAATTACGTTGATGGATCAAAATGAGACATCCTGTGTATTAGGTTGTCCCATAAGTTCCTTTCGTTTTGTTAATGAATAACGTGCGCACAATATTTTACGTTTTACATCACATTATCGAATTGTATACGATCCACTTTGATTTATTACCTTCCTCCGCCTGTTCGGAAGTCTCATAATGCCATCCTTCCAAAACTTTTCTACGTTGTTCAAGGTGCCTTCTTGTGTCATTTATTGAGCCAAAACCTTCTAGCACAGAGGTTTTATTTTTTTAATGAAAGGAGTAGATGAGATAATCATAAGGAAACTATCTGTTTCTTTTGTTATTCTTCTATTAAAAAATTCCCGCCGTGGTTCAATAAGTGACATAAAAATCCAAATCCCAGAATTTTGGAGAGATTGCAGTATGAGACTTCTGGAAAGACAGAGAAATATAATAGACCGGACTGGATCGGTAATTTGGTAATATAACGTGAAACATGAAGCACGTTATTCATTGATAAAATGTAAGAAACTTTTGAGACAGTCTGATATATTATTATTACATCACAAGGCTGCATAATATATAAATGCGAGCACGACACGATTCTTTATGAAGAAAAAAGTATAGAACAGAATTGAGACTTTGTTTTCAAGAAAATCGAGTTCCAAGATTTAGCTAATTCCAGAAAAGTTGATATTATGTAATTGATTGGAAAAAGAAGATATGAACAAATGTACGGAAATTTCTGCCAAAAATCCGTCGATAGATTCACGACATTTCGCGTGGTTGACAGTTGATAACCGTAACAGGGCGTGTAGAAGCTGCATAAATTTCCATTACGTGTAAACGCGATAGCCGCGAATGGATCGCGTCGGGTTATTGCGAAATATTTACGTTTCCGACAACAAACATAACTATGCATCAGGCGGGGATGATATCGTAAATCGACTAATCTCGGCGTCAACTCGATCCTCTCGTGTCGAGACAAGTAGAAACCAGTCTCTGTGCAAATGTATACACGCTCGTACGTTTGCGCCAGCGTTTCTATTTTCCGCGCAATTGTTCTCTCGCGAGAACCATCCCTTGATCCCTTGGAGAGATCTGCATTTTTGTCACATCCTTTGTTCGGGAGAGGTGTCATGCTACAAGACGTCTGGGTACAAGCACGTCCGGGATAATTTATTGGTTTCTAAGAACTTAGCTGGAATGTGTCGCCAGAAACCTTTGCCACATGGCTGCACTTTCTTCTAAGGAAAGAAACAAATAAAACCCTTGACCGTGGATTGATGCATGGCACCAACTTCCCCGAACACGTGAGGAACCCGGGCCAGCGAGATCGCCCACGACGGCCACGAGTGTCTGGCCCTTCGTGCCCCACCTTGGACCCGCGATTTTCCGTTCGGGCTTTCCTTCGGCTTCCAAACCAGAATCGTTCCGACTTCCGATAGCTAAACTTCACTCTCGCGACATAAAGTTACCACGAGGGGACAAGCCCCTAATACTCAGCGTGCGAAAAACCATACAGTCCGCAACTTTGTTAAACACCATCTCGTCTCGCTCACACGCGCGCGAACGTCCTTAGCGAACCGCGAGATGGGACTCGAGCCGAAAATGGCCGCGGGTGCTCGCGGGTGAAAATGTCCAGGGAAACATCATGCCGGTGTGTACACCCGCGCTCGCTTCCTTCGCCGCGTTATTCTTTCACGTCTCGTTTGCGTTTAATGAGTCGAATGAACGCGGCAATTTGTGGATCCACCGCCCCGTCGCCGGTTTCGTTCCCGCAACCAGAAACGCGGATCGTATTTAGCGGTAACAGGTCAAGTGACGGGCTTTTGTGAAATTAATGAAAGGTTTCTATGCGCGAGAGAACGGAACTGTCCTGCAGACAGAGAGAAAGGGAGAAAAGAAGTTGGCGACCGTGCTCGTGTTTTCAATTTCCCGGGCTCCCCCCCCTCCCCTCCCCCCTCCCTCTCGTCTGCCCTTCTTTTCACCTTTATTTCCTTCGGGCTTCTTTTTCGCTTGAACCACTTAAACTTACGGATCGCGGGAAACGCGCGATTTATTTTCCGAGACACGCTTTTCATCCAGCGATCTCAACTTGACGATTGAAAGGATCTCGTATGAAAAACTGGTTCGTATCGCGGTGGCCATCCGCGTCATATTTTGTATATTTCGTTGCGATTAATTGAATCGGTGCATCGAAGAGCAATAGAAGTTTGAAATTAGACAAACATCGAAATTGAAATGTAAATGTAAAATTATACGTACGCACGTATGTAATAATTTGTACTGTTTTTTTTTTTTTTTTGCCACCGTTTGCAATTTAAACACATTTTTGTATTTACTTTACAATCACCATTTATTGAAAAATTTATATTTGAAACGTGTTAATAAATAATATCTTTTATTACCGTGTTATTTTCTTAATTTTCTGCTTAACAGAGCAAAAAAAAACTCACGTTCAAGAATGGTACAAATCTAATGGAAGTTTAACAATAAATAAGCAGACATGTATATTCGTCTAAAAATTAATATTACATCTGCAACAGAATGTTTAAATAGGTACAATAATATGATGTTGACGATTAAGAAACGAAAATTAAAGCTTCTTTCACATATCTCAAAACGTGGTGTACTTTCATTTAGATTTATAAGATTCGGAAATGTCAAATTAAGGATGAGGACTTTTTGCTCGTGATATTTCGTCCGTGACTTGACTGAAACAACGTGACAGAAAACTGGATTTATGGATTCGGGATAATAATAAGGATGTAGCATAAATGATGATCGTAATGGTAATAAATGAGGTGTGGTTACAGTAACTAATGGCAATACTATGCTAATGAAATGACGACAGAATATCATAGTATATAATTATTAACACTGGCTATTATTAACACCGCTTGCTAAACGATAGATTCCATGCTTTGTAATTAATGCTTCCGACGTTTTGTCAGAGTACGTAGAAAATATGAATCTACATATCAGATACGCTGATACATTGTTTACGAAAGAAAATAATTCACTGTCTGAAGTTATTTTTAATAAAACATAAATAGTGTATAAAGTCATCTAAATGAATATAAAATAGACAAGATTTGTGGACAAGATTTAATTTTTCAAAAATTGCAATGTATAATAGATGTAATAACAAGTTATTTTGTGAATCTCTAGCGATGATGGGAATAGGATTAAAAGTTATTTATAAAATTTTATAATGCTTTTTGTCTCAATTTTAGTATTTAAATTAATGTTTAATAAAGTAATACAATTTAACACTAAATTTAGTATTTAATATTGAAATTTTTGAGTTGTGTCATTTTACAACAATGATAAAGTATATATACATTATATGTATGTACGTATAGTATAATGTATGTATATGTATATATGTATATATATATTAAAAAATTAGATTAAAAATATAATAGGCAACATTTAAACATTTCAGTAAAATAATTGTTTTCTACAATTCCGTGATACTCAAAAAAAAGCATCATATGAAATGTACAGTATATGATGACAATAAAAAAATGAAGAAAACTGTTTTATTTTCATAGTAAACTCATAATATAGAACATAAGTTTGCTTGAATAAATTGTTTTATTACGTGACTACAAATGCTTGAAAATGCTTCGAAAAAGCGAGTGAAATTATAGATGAAAGTTGTTCGACATGAAATTATCATTCTTTTTGGTATTTATAAACATATGCATAGATTGAACTTAAAAACGATTGAAATTCGATTTGTCAGGGAATTTTTCTATTTTACGTTACGAAGCTAATAAGGTGACATAAACTCTTTTTAACAATAATTATATAGTAACTTGTACATGTGGCCATGTATAATAACCAAATGGCATAATTAGAGAAATTTTCTGTTGTTATATGTATCTTGAAAGTTACGCTTTCTTTATAAATACCATCAATTTTTCTTCTAAAATAAACACTTGAAACACAATATCCATTTATGCGCGAATCTAGAATGTCAAATAACAGTTGGCATGATCGTTACATTTGTATGAATTGTAAGATTCGTATAGCAGCTTGAATTTTTATTAACAGCTTCATATTTTTATGGTCACAATTAAAGAAATTCAAGCTTGAGCAAAAATTTGTTTTCCCTTTCGACGTTTTGTATATTTTTGCGAGCATTTTATATTATATATTTTTGTATATTTCTCTGCATTTTTGCAAGTTTCAATGTTTCTTAAACGTGTGAAAACCCGCAGTCTACTTATAAGCAATGGTCAAATTAAAGAGAAAAATTGGGACGCTTTGCGACAATTTGACAGAGTGGTGAAGATCGGTTTGTGCAAAGTGATTTGATTAGGTCTACACACATATTGTATATACGTAGTTATACGTACCACTCGTTTTTCAGCGATTTTTAAAAATTCAATGTTTTCCGCGGTTCGTTCTTCTTCTGTCTATATCCAAAATGGGGATGATATTGATATCACCTGTCCCAATTGCATAATTCATGTACAAAGATATTATTCATATCTTCCATCTATTTAAGTGGACCCAACCCACCAACACCATCTATTCCCCCCGACAGATTAAAGACCGCATACACGATGAACGTCTTAAAAGATTCATACCTTGAACAAACAGTCGAATCAAACGTACAATGAAAAAAGAAAACGCGAAGCAGACCGGATAGCAAACGATCTGCCACATTCATCGTCCATTTTAAAAATCTCTGCAGCCATTCTATTAGCAGTAGTCTAACGTTGAACCAGATATTTTATCATGCAGATACGATTTCTCTGCTACTTCTCGAGCTTTAAATTTTGCATACAGGGTGTTTCAGCTTTCAAAGAGGCCACGTGAATATCTCCTTCATTCTTTATGACACGAAAAATAGTCGATGGCACAATTTCAACGGCAATGACGGAATACTTTTGAAAAATAAATTTCTTTCTTCGTCAGGTTATTTTTTTCTATGTTTTCCTTTTTCTTTTAGCTTGGAAACGTGTGCATGAAAAAACTTCTTTAAGTATGTTTAAATCATGAGGTTTGGATGATCGTGAAAAACAATAATGTGATAAAATTGTTTTTGTGTGAACTCACTGCACTTTTTTAATGTTTCAAAAATTCCCACACTCGATAGTCGTGACAGGCTTTTCACAACGTGTTTTGTATTCTGTATCACGCAAGCTTTTTTATTACTTCGGTTCAAACAGTATCATTGACATGAAATGTTGAAGAAAGTTCTTCAAACTTTAAATTCTATAATTTCGTAAGTACATTTAATGATTTACGTCAACGATACTGTTCAAGATAAAACAATCAAAGGACTTGTAAGATGCTGAATCAATCTCACATTGTCAAACGCTATCGCAACTCTTCGAGTGTCCCAGGGCATCCAAGACGATTAAGAATTTCGAGACTTTTAAAACGATCGAGACCCTCGAAACTTTAAAAGATTTAAAACCTATGAAAACTCAACTTGTCAAGAGTTTCAACAGTTCCAAGCTTTGAATCATGTTCTAAGTAATTCTAAGTAATTTCTTCTTGTTCGATACGTATTCGACACGAATCGAAGTGTCTTGGATTCCATCGCTGATTATCAGAGAATTCAGAGTCTCTTTCTGCATTCAACAGCAATAGATATCGTCTACTACTTAAATCAGCATTACAAACGTTATATGCAATAATATTAAGTAGTTTTATTACATTGTGTATATAGTTTTATTATTTAATAACATTAAATGGTTAACACAATTATAAATATTACAGTTGGATGTACAGGGGTTGGACAAAATAATAGAAACACTTCGTACAAAATGCGCATTGTGCTGTTAGGATTGATACGTTGATATTGCATACGTTCTGTCTTAAATTCGAGAATTATTTAAACATTTCGGGCAATCAAGTCCGCCCAATGATGCGATCATTGTTTTCGGAAAGTAACAGAATTTTTCGGAACGACAATGATTCCGATCCGTGCAGCTGCAATTGTAGAATCTTGGTTTGAGGAACATAAAAATGAAGTTCAACATCTTCCATAGCCGGACAGTCACCAGACTTGAATATTATCGAGCCATTACTCCGTTCCCGAAAACAAAGTTAAAAGCAGATTTACTAAAAGTTCCACCTCTAAGACAACTGGTTCTTTCAGTGAAAGAGCTTGAGAAGCTATTATATGAAGAATGGCATAATATCCCACAATATTCAAGATTTGTATGAATCCATTCCGAGAAGAATTCAAACTGTATCGAAAGCCAGTGGCGGTTCTGTGCACTATTAAAAAAAATTTAAGTTTCCATTACTTTATCCGACACTTGTACATCGGTGACTGAATGGTCCAATTCTCCATTTTTCAATTTTTAAAATTACTTGTAGCTTATTTAGACAAAGGGCAACGACACATGCAACGCGTCCTCGTTATCATCATTTTTGTCTTTTGACTCCAACAATGCATAAATCAAGATTCCAATTTATCCCTAATTTGTGCTTGAATATATAGTTTTTATAAACAAGTATTTAAAAAAATATATTAATGTTTATTTGGAAAAACTTGTAAAAAAATACGATTTTTTAAGTACACACCATTGAATTTATCGTTAAAAGTAATAATTTCATTAATTTACACAAAAATTGTATCTTCAATAATTTCCGAGATATTTGACAAAATATGTTCCACATTCTCAACTCTGAAGATAGTTTTCGCCCCTTCAAAAATACGTTTTGAATATTTTTTTTTGAAAACTACATGTATACCAAATTTATCGTGCGTGTTTCTTTGTAAGCAATCTAACAAACTGTTTGTTGGGACTCTGTTTGACCAACAATGTGATTCACAAAAGAAAGGAGTTTCAAAATTCACGGTTACATTACAAACTAATAGTATCGTTTTTCTTAGTTTAGATAGAGTTGTTACTGACTATTGAGCTGATTAACAGATTAAGTTGATGTAGAGTGTGCACAGCGACCTGCCAATTACTTTATGCAAGCTCACATTTGTTTCAATTAATTTGTCTTCTCAGTTAACTGAATAATTAGTTACACCGCGATCTAAACTTGATCGCTATACCTTGAGGTTTACCTGATGCGAGTGACGTGCGCTTACTTGGTCCAAACGATCGGAAGTTGATAATTGTTCGTGGGTATTACGTACCTTGGGAATTTTACGTTGGTCGATTCCTTCAATAAAAATGTTCAAGAAGAAGGATATGAAAGTGGTGTCAAAACGAATATGTTTAAATAAAACCAAACAATGACAGGTAAATAGATCACCACGCTCATCTTTCATATCCTATTAAAAATGCTAAATAATTACACTACTTTTTTCAAAGTTCTGGATAGCCGATGGAAAGAAAAACGAGGGAGTCTTGCCTAATTTTCTATCGACTCAAGATAGTCGAGAAATCGTCTGAAGAGTGGCGAATTTCAGTTCTCACTCTGTGCATTTTTTCTCGCCGTAGCTGCTTTCTCGATCTTTCTTTAACTTTAGCAGCTAAAGCTAGAGTGAAAAGATCGATTAAGTGGAGGGGATTGCCCCGCCTCTCTACTGAAAGGAAGTGGAGGCATAGACCGGCCCACGGGTAGCCAATTTGCTACCTTTTGTAGTTGAAAATTCATCTGACACCGGTAAGAAACGTGTAGTTTGCTTATCGGAATGAAATCGTTTGAGCTCCAATCGCCTAAGAGTAATATTGTGTTTTAGTCAAAGGGACAATCAGCATACATCAAACAATCGCAGTCTTCGTCGCATCGTAACGTTTAAAGCGCTGGCTACTTTGTTGGAAGTTTAACCTGAAACGGCACAATATTTACGAGTTTTGTAGAATAAAATAAAATAACTCTCATAGAACTCAAAAAAAAAAAGAAAAGAAAAAATAGAAAAATATATATATATATGGTTTATCGCCTCATAGATTACGCCTCAAAACGAGTCTAATGTTTTAAATATTAACCTTAATTGTGGTGCCGTTTTTAAAAATGTGTATCTACATCGTGTCGCTATAATAACGCGATGACGATTATACTCGTCGAGCAAAGGGTATGTGTAACTGCTGTAAAATTGAATGAAATTACAACAAAATAACACTAGTTTTTTTTTTTGAAAAATAAATAGTTTTATTGTTTGACTTAATTAATGTTAATTAATAATAATTAATAGCAAAAAGACTATTTATAACTAGTCAAGTGCAATCTCAAGATATTCCGAAATCTCGAAAATTTACAAATACGTTTCATTTTCCGCGAAAAATGTAATTCAAGCAACAAATTGTAATTACTTTTCTCGCAACTAGGAGATTAATAAACCAGCCCAAATGTAGTCCGTTTGCAATTGCAGAATTCCGTTTAGGTATAATACCGTAGTATTTCAAGGAAAAAAGTAGGGGAAATCAAACGGATAGAAGTTGCTCTACTATCTAGTGACTCGCGGGGGCTCCCTCCATAATGGGAATAAAGAGTGGATGCAGAGTGGACGGGCGAGGAACTGGGGATAGAATTGGCGAAGGCTTGGAAAAGGAGGACGAAATAAATTAAATCGGCACGATTCAAAGAACGCGGCTGGTGATCGAATGGCACGCCGCGGCGCAGTCTGAGGATTAATTAATTAAACCGATATTGCGAGCTCGCCGGCCGTTGTTCGATTCCTCGAAAGTCTCGTAAATATTTATCGGTGCCGCTTTATGGGCACGACGCTTCCATAAACCGACGGCGGGATGCCCATGGCGCTCGATCGTGGAAGACCCTTTTTCTTGGTGGCATGTCGGTGCCACCAGTTGGTCCGAGTGATTTTTACCCCTTTTTTTTGGAAGCCGGCCACCGACGTGCGCCGGGGAGATCGATCGAAACGGGGTAAGTTTCGCCTCCTGCGATGATGCGAAACGTTCATGGCTCCGGTGTGCTTTGAAATTTACGAAAGCGGTTTCCACTCTCCTCCTCCTCCCCCCCCCCCCCCTCGCCACACTTTTCACTAGAATATTCATGTTTCCCGCGGCGCTAGCAACGCTTCTCCGCTTCGATTCTTCGCCGCTTCTGCCTCGAATCCAAATGATTAGTTGCCGTGTGCCCTTTGTGACTGCACTCTCAAACGGCCCGTAGCTTTTGCATCCCCCAAGATTACTTATTGGAAATACTCGGTCGAATTGGCTTTCTCGCGCGGAACAATCCTGCACGACTGTGTCTCGTAACGTCGTTTGATTTGTATTTCTTTCGTCGTGTTCACGGATAAATGGAGCGTATGCCTTTCGCGAGTCAAGTGTATCAGGATTGTATCATAATTCTTCGTTGAAACGAAAAATATCTACAATTTTTCTTTTTTTTTTTTTTTTTTTTACAAAATAAAAATTTTAGAATTGCATCGATCTTCACCTGGGGATTTGAAATGGGAATAATCACAAAGTGATTATTAATTAGTATAGAGTGGTCACTGAAATACTGAATGATGTAGAACAAAAATAACTGTTGCAAACACAAGTTTTTTAAATTTTTTATTATTTTAGTTGGAAATATAACTAATGGATTTTTTCAGTATTTTTTTTTCTATATTGTGACTTTTTCAAATCCTTCAGTGGCCACCCTATAGTTATTTCGTAGTCAAACTGCGAAAACGAATAAAATACTCAACTTCTTTCTAATCGAAACTTTATTCATCCGCGAAATTCGTACAAGATATATTTAAGACACTTTAAAGAAACATTAAATATTACATTCTGTTATTACAATATATTGTCGGTAACAATGTTATTTACGTTATGGGACGAGAGATCATCGTTTGACAAACAACGACGGATTAGTGATCTAGATTGAAATACATATTTATTTAATCTCTATGTTAATGACTTGATTCGTATGCATTAGTATTTCTGTTCCGTGCTTATGTTTACAGTGCTAGAACTATCAATTTCCAGTTTAGATCGAAATATACTACACTGCAGGCGATTAAAATTAAAAAGACAGATATATAAATGTGCTTTTATTTCTAAATAAAAGTTAGCGTAGCAATGCATATTAATTTTGTTGTAAGCATCTATCACGTTTTTAACTAATAACCTGCAATTTTTATGGGTTTTAGTATAGTAGTAATATTAACGTTTTAATTTATTGTCTATTATGGTATTATTCTTTATAACAAAATTTTATAACAATTTACGTATGTACATATGTACGTCATAAGAATCCTTTTATATAATACTATTATAATTTGTTTCAACATTGACCAGTTATTTTCATAATATTATTTAAATATTGTCGATACGAGTGACCAATATTTATGGTTTCATGAATTTTGCATTATCGATGTCGCATATATTATCGATGATATTTTAAAAATTTTCACACGGTCGAAAATCAGTTTGTGTATATTTTACATTTACTTTTTCAATGAAAAAATTATATTCCGTTCGATGGTACTATATTTTTGGGGATATATTTTGTAACTCATGAAAATGTAATAGAAATATTGTACGTGTGATATTTGCGACAAGAGATAAAAATGTTTTATTACAGTTTCACTTCTCGGGTGATGGTAACGGGTTCATTTGAATATAAAAGGAGAATAATTACAATTATAAAACAAATATACGTTAGTAGAAATGTTTAATTAAATTAACAATTAATTAATTTGATACCTAAATTATAATAATAACTGTTTAATTATAATAACATGTTTGTTTTATATTAAATTATAATATTTTATTATGCTTTTCTCTTTAATTATTACACGATTATTATACAGATTTATAATTCCAGAACAACCAATATGGTCAAAATTTATAATATTCGTTAAAAATTTTATGGATATTAAGCACTATATTTTTAAAGATTCATAAATGACTTTTTAAAGAATGTGAAAATAAAAGCTTGGTAAAATTAATTTGTTATAAATATTTTCTATTTTTTTACTTTAATGTTTTTGATGGAAATTTTACGCTTCAGTTGTCGGTAATTCTATTAAATATTAAAGCACAAAAATTCTATGTTATTATTATTAAAAATTTTATATATACGTAAGTTATGAAAATATAAATTTTTTGTTTACTTCGGCTTAATCATCATTTTGATAATTGTTAACATATTAAAATTACCGACATAATAGTATATAGTAGTAAGCGTTATTATTATTATCAATTCTAAATAAATATATTGTAAACAGCTTGTAATTGAAAAAGATCTGTTCCCGTAAATAATTGCAAACTTGAAGTGAAAATGGAAACAGACATTTATGAAATATTTATGGAATTTTTTTATTTTAAATGTATGGCAGAACAAAAGAATAATGTTAAATTAATAAGATATGAACTTGTAGTTTATTAAAGAAGAATGTATAATATATAAATCCAGCGCATTAATTTCAAAATGAAGAAATTAATAATTTTCCAAAGTTTAGAGAGGTTTCATCTTGTCTTGTTCGTCCTTATTGAGTTTATTTTGACCCTTATTATTTTATTTTTCGTTAGAATAACTTAATTTATGGAATATAATTTGAAAAAAAATTTACTTATATTAGGAACTCTTTTTTAATTAAATTGAATTCTTATATTTTGTATTAGAATGAATAATATTATTTAAATACTCTCTCTTGAGATGAAATACAGATAATAAAAGAATTAGTACGAATATTATTTTTTCAAAATTGCGGTATTTGTAAACGTATTATAAATTTTTATTACAATGATTTATAGCTAGTACAAAAGTTGCTGGAAATAATGGCTATTGCGTTCGCCTAGCTTAATCGTAGTATGTAACCCTATTAAAAGCGAGTACCCCATTATGCAAATAACTTTATTTTTCTTATCTACGTATTATGTAATCACGGTTATGTAGTGGAGGTTATTTTCTAAGCTGCATTTTTACCTCGCAAGGATTGGAAGATATCTTCCTTTAATGTTTTTATATAATAACATTGTTTGCTCTGTATTACAACAGTATTATTTTACCAATTTGAAAAATAGTATTGTCGATAAACATTCGTTGCAAATAATGAAAATAGATGAAAATTGATAAATTTACTAAATTATATTCTACATAGTTCAGTCAAGTTGTTACATGTTATTTTTGGACGAAGACTTTTGATATCACGTTTTTATTTAAATTTTCGTTAATTTTATGTAGAAAAATTTATCTCTAGATAATATCATAATATTTCATTCAGTTTTCTTGCGTAGATACATAAAATGTTTCTATTATTCCTCCAAGATTCCTCTTTGTAAAGGAATAGTTTTCTATGGCGTTATAGAAAATAACAAGATTTATATTATATATTCTCTTCGGATAAAAGTTCCATCAACTTGTCGAATCTCGTCAATTATCGACTTTCATTTGAACAGGTTTAACAGAATTGTCGATAAACTAGCAACATTTCTCACAATCGTATTTCATTCTTGAACGGAATAATTTTCGGACGTTCGTGAGATAAATTCGTTTCTTGATGCGTCTGTCTGACGAATTCAGACACTTTCTCCTTACAGATCATATTTCACTTATCACGAAATACTGAACTACCTTTACGGATTTATGGATTCCGTGAGAGTGCAACCGATGAACCTGTTGCAATTTTTTCGAAAGTACGATAAAATTTTCTGAAATTGCACGATAACTTTTTAATTAAATAAATTAAACAAAGCATAAAGTTCGTAGCAAGAAACAAAAGCGCAACTCTTGTATACACTTTTATGTTATTCACTGTATGAAGTTGTTTTCCTGAAAAAGTACATCTGCTCACAGCCGTAGGATCTACTTTTCCTCTGTCGTTATTCATGTTTCATCCTCGGTCTTTTTATCGATAAAAATTCGTTCATAAACAAGTTCGTATCTGTTTATTTACGTGTGTGACAATTTATGATACAGTACTTGTATATATGAATAAATCATCTCTGGTCAAAATAAATAAATTCAATTTTTGATTGCTGTCAGTCTTCGATCGATACTTGTGCCTGAAATGTACATGATTTTTATTCTTATCTCGTTTAGCAAATTCGTTACTGTTCTCTTCGTACTTTCTATTTCTGTTACAACTTTTTAATAAATCTCTGAGCAACTTGTGATTATAGTATAAACTTTCCATAACGTTTTTTTTCTATTTATACCTATAGAGGTTTGCTTGGAAAATATACTTACGCATTATATTGTTCTATTAAACATTTATTCGCACTTGTTTATCAATTATTTTTATATCTACGATTTTAATAGCAACAAGGAGAAGACTTGCTTATCTACGATTTTCGAATTATCGCTGTAAAAACATACAAACACACAGAGACACTGTTAAATGAATTATGAAAATCTCATTCATTTATCTTCATAATTTGGCTGGTAGAGAGCAATAACGTCGCTCTTTCTGATTCATGTGACGCCGCGTCGTATTTTAAATATAAATGTTATTTATTATAAGTGGAGACTGCGGATTTTTATACATTTACGTGAAATTTTAAAATGGAAAATTACATGCACATGTGTGATATAAAAATTTATGTATTTGACTTTCTGTAACATTTAACGTGTGCAAAACAATTTTCTATCAAAATTGTATTTTTTTAAATATATTTTCAAAAATTTGCTCAACGTGAAATTAAATTCGCAGTCTAATCATGATTTTTATCTTGATTGTAATTATGAATAAATCCACCTATTATTTCTTTGATTAAAAAAGAAGCTTATATCTAACTGTATTAAAAATTTTCGTCACAGTGATATTTGTTCATTTAAATTATCATCAGTTTATTATTGTTACGAGCATATTCTTTCCAAATCTGTCATCTTCGTTTGAAGTGAATGCGAATTAATATTTACATTTCATATTTAGAAAGAAGGGGATAAACAATTTCTTGCTTCGTTCCAGTAAATCGCACTTTTTTTCTTCCTTTGGAGAAGCTGTTTGCGTCACGCTGCTCGCGAAAAACGAGACGCATAATTATATGTAATTATTATTTATCGCGCTCGCGACGAAATCTCATTTTCGATTCAGGTACGACATTTTGTAATCCGATTTAAAGCGACGCAGGTCGAGACAAATTTAAAGCCGTAAATGGGAAAATACGAGGGTATAGAAGGCACCGTTATCCCCCGTAGTTCCCGGGATTACATCACACGGTAACGTTTCACGTCCTCCAAAAGAGCAACGATTATAAATCCAACGCTTCGTCGTTGCTCGTTCCACCCCGACGAAAACCAGTCCTTTTATTATAGAGCTGCTTTTCTTTCGTATTTGTACGTTTTCGTAAATTGCTTGACGAAAATTTGCAACATTTTCTTCGTTCGGTGTTCTTGCAATTTTTTACTAAATTTATTTTAATTGTTCTTTCCTTTTTTGATATGGATGATTTGAATTGTCCTGTATCGAATACGATTCAAATGTGTATTCAATTGACCTGCAGAAGTGACACGTGTTGTGTTCTGTTTTGGAAAAAGGATAAAGAATCAGAGAATAATTGTCGTTGGAAGGCTGACACATATTCCGACAAGTTAATTAATAAATTTAGTGTATTAAACAGCATTATTAACACTTTCCGGGAAGTATTATCTATATATTGTCCAAGTATTCATATAAATAAAATTTATATAACGATAATTGTAACAGTTTTTGTACATAAATAACGCTTCTTGTACAAGCCTATTGGTTATAAGTTCATCACGTTTTACAAAAGTAAAATGTAGTGCATATTGCACCATATCAAGCATAAAATTAAAGATTTATATGTATAATATATTGCATTAGAATTTATTCGTGAACATCTAACTTTTAATAGAAGCTAATATATGTACAAACAATTGTGCCCACTATGAACATTACTATGATACATAAACAATTTGATCAGTCTATCAAAAAGACTTTGAAATACTCTTCATAAAAATAGTATTGAAATTCAATTATAATATTAACAAGTACAATAAAACAAGTACCGAAGGCTTTATTTCCAAGTTACACTCAAGAAAGTAGTACACATTGTAATAAATTATAAAATTAATTTGCAACACAAAACGTTCGTTTAATCTATTCAAATCAATGATTTTCGAATTATTCACACTCGATAAATTAAATAATCAGTGGCAGAGAATATATTTCGATGATGTTGCATCAATTTAGTTAAATTACACTGAAACATTTTCTCTTTAGGAGTGAGTTTACATTTTAGGTAAATACGTATCTCTTACCCGGTGCTAGTTTTATGCAACCACAGAAATTAGTCTTCAAGTAATCCCAACCGAAAGCTTCCATAAACTTAAATTAGTTTTCACTTTTTCTTAACATGATCTTTCTCGCAAGAAATTAAATGAATATTAACAACCTAACATCTGTCACACGAAATTACCTGACTACGAACTTTGTGGTCAACTTTGTCGTCAACGTATTATATATATTTTTCTCGCAGATAAAAATTAAATATTAAAAAAATATACATTCTTTTGATACGTGATATTTATAAAATTATAATGTTTTACAGCTTTAATGAATTGATTTCTAAATTTCCAGAAATTTCAGTGGTACCGAAGTAATTATTTTTCTTAATATAACATAATTAAGTTACAATAATAAAGAAACTTGAAATACTTGTTTCTCTTTTTCACATCATTCTACATTGTTCAAGAGCAATTATTA